>JAOTQR010096525.1:0-30437 GCA_025774065.1 Solanum ossicruentum | reverse complement strand
CTGATTGAAGAGTTGGCGATTCTGCCTCCATATCCCTTACTCTAACTAAATGACATATATACCCCTTAGATATCATCATCCTGGCCTTAAGATAAGAGGTAAACTTCCCCTTTGGTGCCCCAACGTTGCCTTCCCATTCAAGAACTGTCTCATTCGAAAAATGGAAGTACACTTTCTTAGTTTGGCAATCCACGGTGGCATAGCAAGAAGATACCAATCCATACCTATAATAACATCTAATTCCACCATTTCCAACTCAATAAGATCAGCAAATGTGTCACGATCACAAACAGTTATGACATAGCCACAATAAACCCTTCTAGCCATAATAAATTCACCGGTTGGTGTAGACACTTAATTGGTTTATTCAATAATTTAGGTGTTCTCTTAAGCTTTCCAGCAATTAGTGGGGTAACGTATGATAGTGTAGAACTAGGGTCAATTAATGCATATACATTATGAGAGAATACGGACAATGTACCTGTGACCACATTAGGTGAAGCTTCCAAATTCTGTCGACTCCCCAATGCATAAGTACGATTTTTGGACCCCACGAGAGCTAGCTGCCCCTCTAACACCTCTACCACGACCCATAGGTGCTTGATGACCCCAACCTGTTGGAGGAACTAATGATGATGATGCAACAGCTGACCCAGTAGGTGGTGCCATACCACCCATACGTCTCCTCAGGCAATCTCTCACCATATGCCCTGGTGCACCACACCAATATTAAACATCTGTCCCAAAATGACATATACCTGGATGACTTCTTCCACACTGCTTACAAGGTTGCCTAGGAGTCATTAACTGGTCTGCTGATCCTCCTGTTGCTCGTGAACCTTGTCCCTCGCCTCGTTGACCAAACTGATTACTTCTAGAACCTTCAATCTGTGGTGTTGTACTAGCTGCAGAATGGGAGAATGATGGCCTAGGCAGTCTGTTATAAAATCGAGGCCTAAAATCACTTTGGGATGGTGTAAACTACCTTAAAGATCTGATCCTCTTGGACTGTGCCCTTTCTAACTCCTGTGCCCTTCTCCTTTGCCTTTGGTCCTCCAATTTCTGCGCAAAAGCTTGCATTCTCGCTATATCCATATCTTTATTCAATGCAGCAATGGTACAATCTCTGACCAGATATGTATCTAATCTATCCACATAGCGATGAACTCTGTCTGCCATAGTAGCAACTATGTTAGGAGCATACCTAGATAGAGAATTAAATTGCAGACTATACTCCCTCACGCTCATATTCCCCTGGTGGAGATTCAGGAACTGATCTGCACGGGCCTCTCGGATCTCCAATGGCAAGTATTGGTCAAGAAAGGCCTCTTTGAACTCCTCCCAAGTGGTCAGGGGTGCATCTAAATTTCTAGATTGCTTCCACGCTTCATACCATAATATAGCCACACCCTTCAACCGATATGCTGCTAACTCAGCAGCTTCTGTACCCCTGATATGCATAACATCAAAAGTGCGCTGAATCTGATCAATAAAGTCTTGGGGATCTTCGTTAGGATCAGATACCATGAAGGCTGGAGGGTCCAAGATAAGGAAATCACGTATCCTCATGCCAGCTGTCCTATTTGCACCACCTGTACCCATAATTGGACCTTTCTATTTTTGGCTTTACCCATCAACTATGCGAGTAAGTAGTTGAACTGCATTTCTCAAATCCTACACTATAGCATTAGTAGGTGGTTCTGGGGGAATTTCACTATTTCTGGGTTCATCAGCTGGAGGAGTTAAAGATGTCCGTGACAGGGACTCATCTTGAGCCTCATTTCGTTGTCTCACATGACTGGGTGAACCAACCACCACTTATACTGCCTTTCCTTTACCTATGTTCTTCCTGGTTTCTGGCATACTTGCTCGCTGTTCAAAAATAAATTAGGAGTTAAACACAATCCACCTATTACACTTAGCTCTATGGCACGATCTAAAGAATGAAAGAAAGTAACAACTCCTAAATGCCATGTAGCCTCTTGCTTATAAATGTGGTGCACAACACATCGATAAACAAAACTCTATATTGACACGGCTTTGTAGACTCCCTAGGATGACCCGCTCTAATACCACTTCTGTCACGCCCCAAGTCCCGTTAGGGCGGACCGGCACCCGTTGCTGATAAGGCTCGGGAGAACCAACCTGTACTTATGCACTTTCTATACATTTTATAAAGGATTTCTATATTTAACATATTTGTATGCAAGTAAACTGTGATACAAGCCAAAGGAAATGCATGTGACTAGGCCGTTGGGGCCACGGTGTCAAAAGTACGAGACATGACCATACTTTAAATTACATAGTCTACAAAACCTCTAGATAATAGAAAGTACCAAATAAGGGTCGGGACAGGCCCCGCCTCGAATAATTGTACAATAAAACCATATAAACTTTTGATAGACACAAAGCTCCGGAACAACCTGGAGCTTGGTAATAGCAGCTGAATATCCTATACTCCTACGGGGGAGATCTACTAGCACCTGTACCGGCAGCATGAAATGCAGGTCCCCCGCAAGGGACTCAGTATGAGATAATGTACTGAATATGTAAGGCATTAAATACTGTATATGAAATAACAACTCAAATGAAACCATGCATTAATGTAGAATAAAAGACCACCTTTGGATGTACTTTGGAATCTTATATTTTAAGTTCTTTATATTGCTTTACCTTTACTGTATAGTCTGTGCACATCATAATCTGTAAATAACTAACTTTTACTAACTGATCAGTGGTAAACTATATCAGGTTCGTCCCTGGCTAGGTTATACTCAACCCCTCGGGCTACCCCCCGTTGATAGGATCATCCCTGGCTAGGTTATACTCAACCCCTTGGGCTACCACCTATCAAAAACTGTATACTTAATCTTTCAATTACGTTTAAGATGATTCTTTTAGTGGCCATGACATTGTAGCTTTTGGGTTGTATGCAATATATAACATGAAAATGAATATTCAAGACAACATGACATTGAAGAGAGTATGTTACATAAGCAACGAAATGCGTATGAAATGAAACAACTCATGAACTTTGTTTAGCAACAAAAACTCATATACTTAGTATCCATATATGTATGTAGATTTGAAGATAACTAGATGTAAGAGCATATGAATATGTGAAAGGGTGGTGATATGGTTGCTTGTCATGTAGGAGTAGATAATTGCCTTTACTTACCAACGGATCTATGTTTCATGCCAAGTGATACGAAATCAAGTAACCTTACATACCTCGTTGTATGACCTCGTTACTGCCTTGGAGTAGCTGCCTTACCCCCAAATATTTATCTACAACATATTAGGCAATAATACTAGTATTAGAAGCAAAGAAGCACTTCTTGTCAGCCCAATATCATAAAAACAATCACCCGGACAACAAGTTTTCAATTAGTGACGCAAAGACATTTCTTCAACCTTTTCACTTATTAATGTATTTCCTAACAACCATTCTTATGTACATGTCATGTACATCTTATTTTCAGTCCATTAACAGTCCCACAACAGCCCATAAAACACAACACACAACAATTCTTCACAACATACAAACAAGCAATATAACGATATATCCTTTCACCACACTTCAACGTCAACAATCCCGAAACTGTTTTAACTTTACCAAAATTATTTCCAATGATTTTACCACATAAAACCAGTCTTAATATAGTCCAAAAACAATCCCAAATCAGGGGTAAGTCATGGAATAATATACTACAATTCTACATAACTTACAAATGGACAACATAACACTACTCCTCCCTTCGCTACATTTCGACGACGACAATTCTAAACCTTTTCCAACTTTAACCAAACTATTCCAACAACATTTACACATACCAATAGTGATAATACAATCTTGTAACATCGCCCTTGAAGTCATTAAGGGTATGAGCTAATAGCTTTAAATCAAACAACTCGCAACTTCCAACCGACATAACACTTAAGATACCACAATAAAACTCATATGTTTAATGCAACCAAAATCTGGGCAACAACCTTGGGGTAATGTCTATAACTCAAATCATGTTAAGAACACCAAATTCTCTTCATAATACAGCCCACAAACCATTTAAAAATCGTTAAATCAAAAGGAAAGAGTGCAGCAATTTCTAGACACAAGCTGTCCAAAATTTTCCAGCAAAGCATACCATCTTCTACTTCTTGATTTTTATGAAGGAATCATACCAAATACACAAATATAGTTACTTACCTTTGTTTTAAAGGTTGACAAACTCCTTATGAAGCCTAAGAGATCCTTTGGCTGCTGCTGCTAAATCAAGAAACGTTTAGAGAGGAAAAATGGGGAAAGCTGAAATTTGTCTAAGTGTAAGAGTGGCTGAAATTTTATGCTTATAATCCCCTCTTAAAGGGCCTCATTAGGACGAATTTCCTTGGTCTTTTTGGACCATATAAGAGCACTTAATACCACAAATAATAGGGCTGGTTATGCAGCAGCTTGGACTTCAAAATTGAGCCTAATTGAGCATCAAATAAGCTGCCAAATTTCAGCCTTCCTCTTAATCCATTTTTGTCCCCAACTGGTCAAGTGGTTTAGAATATACTTGGGATCTTCTTTCATTCTTATTGGGCTGAAAATAAGGTCCATTTATGATGCTAAAATATGGGATAAAATTACACCCTTCAACAGATTTTATCCATAATCGAACTTGGACAAAATGATGTCGAAACTCGTCTCTGTTTAGCTAGCAAATTCAAGACAAGCAAGTTGGTGACTCACCTACTAGATTAATTCATACAAAAACCTTAATTCTCTTACTCTGTTTAGGGTTCTAATATCCTCAATTTAACACATAACACATATACACAAGATCCTCTTAAGCGTTACACGCCCATATCACCCGTTACCACGAGAATCAAGCACTTTCAAGAATTAACGCTACTTTGACCAATCCATATCATGATTTATTCACATAGCATTAGTACATGAAACATGTGGGGTGTTACACTTTGGCTTTTCATTTCTTTTCTTTTTCACTTACCGAAACCATTTCCCTTCGGCTTTGCATTTCTTTTCTTGGATCATCCAACAGCACATAGTAAATGCATAATAATCATGTTCATGGAAGTAAAATATGCAAGATGCCCTTACAAATTCATATAACTCAAAATCAAGAATGAGTAGCTCAATACCATAAATGTTGCCATATCCTCAATCTCAATACCATCACAACCTTAACAACATTCACATCTAAAATTAAGTATCAATTCTGTATCAATTACAAATAATCACTATTTCACATATAATAAACCTCCATCATTAATTCACAAGTCAAATATCAACATAGGATAATTACCCAATTCAAAATATTTCAATCAAAGCCTACATAAATCATTCTCAACACCTCACACAAGAAGTACAAGATTCTATATACTTAACAAAGGGTAAGAAATTCACTTGCCTTATATAAAGTCTCGAATCACGTCAATTCCAAAGTTTTTCCCTTTCTATGACACTCCAGTTCATCAAAATCTATTCAAATATAGTATCATAATTATATAATGAATCTAACGACACTAAAATAAATTAATTCGGGTGAAAAGGGTAAAACGGTCCAAAAAAATTTACACTAGAAAAATACTGTTAGATTCTAGAAGTTTATTTATGATAATGTTCCCCAAGTGATAAGGAATTCAACGGTGAAAACCAATTAAAAAATGGAGCTAAGAAGAGGAAGAAATCGCATGTTAAAATTTTCAAAATATATTAACAATGCAGTAGCAAGATCACGAATTTTACATCAAATGATGCACCAAAATCAATTTTTGAAGCTTCCACGGTGTTCTACTCAGAAAAATATATAATTTAGCCTTTTGAATCACTCAAATCCGATCAAAATTGAGAGAGAAATTGTTGGTTGAAGTTTGCGAAAAGTTTGCGATCTTCTCTTCTCTTTCTTGGAGAAAATCCTTAATCTTCGCAGTTCTTTTAAAGTGAAAAAACTTGGAAGGATATTGATTGAAAGAATTATCTTTGATTCTTGAATTTGCGACTTAGACTCTTTAGAGTTCTTGATGAAGAACCATAATTCTTAAAGAAGAAGAGTCAAGAAATCCTTTCTTAGGATTCTTGAATTTGTTTTCTTGAAACCCTAGGTTATGATTTAAAATCCTATTAGAGCTTCATGAATAGATGAAGAAATTCGGGTTGGGTAGATTGAAATTTATGAAGAATAACTTACCTTGAGGATGAATCTTGAAAGATACTCCTAACTTCATGACTTTCTTGATCATTCTTAAGCATTTATGTTTAGGAGAGAAGGGAGAGGGTTTTGATCATGAAAACTGATGTTTTATATATTTTGGGGACCATAATAGACCCCTAAAGGTGTTAGGATAAAGTACCCTCAAAATACAAGGAAACAAACATCATTGCTTATCCAGTGAGGGTCCGTATTTGGTCCGCGACGCGCTCCGGGCGTGGACCTTTAGAAAGCTCTATGCTCCTTCACTAAGATGGTCATAACTTTCTATTTCAAAATCTGATTAAGGCAAAATCAGATGCATTGGAAAGCTAATTTAGATATCTTCGATTAGATGTATATGGTTCATCTAACTCATTATACTTTAGGAGATATGGTCATTTGAAGTTGACCCTTCTATCAACTCATACGAAAACTTAATTGCTAGAAATTCTTTGGTCTTGGCTTGATGTAAAAGGTCCCTTATGACTCTAAATCATACCTAGTATACTTTAAATACTTAGGAATTGATCCTAGCACATATATACAACTTACAAGTTATTGGTTCACCTAACTTTTATAAAATCATACATTGGAACTATGATCTCATATCAGCTTAATTCTATTCCCGTACTAAGAAATTGACTTTAACATCTATGCTCAATTAAGAATCCTCAATTAAAATCCTATATCATATGAAGGATGACTCGGTCTTAGCTAAAAAAAAATTGGAGTATTAGATGAGTAACTATTGGTTATATGTATTTATAAATGGTGTTGAGACATTATGCCAGGAGATGAGTATATCTATATTATTGTAGTTTGTATATTATATTATGTTGGGACTTTTCTGAGTGCAGGGTTATAGTTTGGTGGTTTATTGTTGGGAGTTAAGGAGTACTTATGTTCTTCATTAATTTACTCTAGGTTAGTTCATTTGTTGAGTACCCTATTGTTTGGTGCTCACCCCTTGCTACATTTTTGTAGGTTGTGAGCCTAGTCCCTCTTGCTAGTTATTCATCATTATAGGATCAAGCTTCTGGATCACTTGTGAGGTAGCTGCTTGTAGCTTCAGCAGGCTTTCAAGGATTCTATCTTATGTTTTGTTCTATTTGAGGACTTGTAATATCCCAAAAATTTTGGATGTGAAATAGGTCCTCAGACCTGGTTCTACGAGAGGGCTTACAAGTTCTCATCACAATTATTTGACATTATATCACATTATTTACATGTCATGGCATTCATTCCATCTCATATTATACCTGCTTCTATATTACCACTGTATTTGTGTATGGGATGGTATATTTATTGTCTCATTGACTTGAGTAACTGTTGGCTATATGTATTTATAAATGGTGTTGGGACACAATGCTAGGAGATGAGTATATCTATATTATTATAGTTTGTATATTATATTATGCTGGGTCTTTTCTGAGTGCAGGGTTATAGTTTGGCGGTTTGTTGTTGGGAGTTGAGGATTACTTGTGTTCTTAATTAATTTACTCTAGGTTAGTTCCATTTGCTGAGTACCCTATTGTTTGGTACTAACCCATTGCTACATTTTTGTAGATTGTGAGCCCGGTCCCTCTTGCTAGTTATTCTTCATTACAGGATCAAGCTTCTGGATCACTTGTGAGTAGCTGTTTGTACTTTCAACAAGCCTTCAAGGATTCTATCTTATGTTTTGTTCTATTTGAGGACTTGTAACATCCCAAAAAGTTTGGATGTGAAATAGGTCCTCAGACCTGGTTCTACAAGTGGGCTTCAAAGTTATGGTCTGGAGTATGACCCGTGAACTAGGTCATAAGAGGTGTTCCTGTGTTGAAAACATTTGGCTAATTATAGAAGGAAGTCCATGAGAAGGAACACATCCCGTAACCTGTTCCATAAACCGTTTGTAAATATGTAGAATAAGATCCATAAATTCATAATATTGGTCTAATTTCCACGAGAGGGAACACGACCCGTAACCTGTCCCACGAGCCGCTTGATAAGTCTAGAATGAGATCCAAAAATTCATAACTTTGATCTATTTTCCATGATAGAGGACCATCACCCATAATCTGTTTCATAGGCCGTATATAGGGTTTCTTGGTCCACTTTCAGCTATTTTTTGGAGGGTAATTCTTTCTTTTTCCATTCTTTTTAATTAAAACCCATGAGCGTTTGGACTTGTTTTAGACCCTTTATCAATACCCTAAGGATATTACTAATAAAAAATATGTAGAAATTCTTGATAGCATCGAGGAAGGGGAAAAAGCTAGGGTTCCAAGCACGTGAGTAGAGGTTGTCTGAAAGTTGATCGTCCTTCATAAATTCTAGGTATGTAAGGCTAAATGCGCCCCATAACCCGAATGTGAATGAATTGAGTTTTCCATGGATGTCTCTTAAAGGTTTTTCTCAAAATCCTAATGTATTCTTATATAACCTTGCATGAATTAAAGTTTTTTATGAATTAAACACTTGAAGCAAATGATTTTCCTTTTCTATATGAACCCTAGAATGAATTCTTGTTATTTTTACATATTGCACTTAAATGGATATGCATGAGTATAATTTGATCCTAAACGGTCTATAAAGTTCCTAAATGCTTTAACTCTACTTTTGTTTTCCAAATGTAATGAGTTGGAATGGTACATGATAAAGAGTCTTGATGAGTCATGAACTAATCCTAAAAGAATGTTCCTAATAAAAGTGTTGATAGTTGATGTGATGAATTGAGTTGACAAATATCCAACGAGACTAGTTGAATAAGTTAATCATTGGTTGATGTTTTATGAATGTTGTGTCCTAGGAAAAGTATTGAGCACTGAATTGAGTAAGAGTAAGTCAAATTCAAACTCAATAAATACATTGCCAAACATATGAGAGGATTGAAATCGCTAAGTCAAAAGTTTTCCCCTGATAGGTCCCTAAAAGAATAGAGGACTCATTTGATTTGATATGATCCATTATGGATCGATTTGCTCTTAACCCTGGCAAGTACTGAGTGGTTATAGAAACATCAATGGGATTATTGGGTCATAAGTGATTGTTGTCGGATAAGAGAAACTCTCAGATAGGTTCCATAATGATAGTACTCTGATTTGATTGATTTTGATTGTATTGATTGATCATTGTCTACTCTTTGTTCTTGCTTTAGATAGGCATTTGACATCCTGATTGAGTCTTTTATCTCTTGATTTGAGTTATCTGAGTTGATAGTATTCTACCTTAATATATGTCTCAATAAGCCATTTTACATACCCATACATTCCACATACTAACGTCTATTAGGAATGCATCATTTTATGATACAGTGGTAGGTACTATAGATCATCAATGAGTGCACCATTAAGGATCTATTGCAATCAATTGATTTTGATGTTACACTATCATCTAGCTTGAGTTGGCATTTTATTTCTTTAATTGAGGTAGCCATGACCTATCATGGTACCGTTCAGACAGTTTAGATAGAGGCTTCATGGACTAAATTTGAGATTGATTACTTAGATATTGTCTAACTAGTTTCTTTCACACTAGTCCTGTCGATTTATTTTAATTACCTTTAATTGAGATTGTCCACCTTTATTTATCTTTAGTCTTCCACTAATATGATATATATTGATTGAATAAATGTGATGAGGTCAAATGGTTCACTTGGGGACTAGCAATAGTCTCTGAATAACAACCACTTCTTGGACACCCTCCCAGTGCATGATAGAACTAGACACAGACTTATATTTTATTTTAGTATTCTATCATTAGAGGTTTGTACCCATGACACCAGTTCTGGGAAGGTTGTAGTTTTGTTTTCGTATACTTATTTATCTTGTTACACTATTTATCTTCCGATTTTATTATTATGACGAGTTGCTTGGTTATGGGCTGACTCGCCTTGGTGGGTTAGGTGAGTTACATCACATCCGAATTTTGACTCATGGCATTTTCCTAATTTCTTTCACCCTTTTTATTTTTTATTAATCTTAGCACATCATAAAATCTTTGAAATAACTTGATCTTCTCAAACTATTGTTCATTTATGGCATTTTTTTTATTATTGAATCATTTTTTAATATGTATTTATTCTTTGTTCTTTATAATGATTTATGGTAACATTGCTTGAGCGTTAATTTAAGAAGAATAAATAGGGAAGTATATCATTGTGATCGTAGATAATATTTTTAATTTTTTTTAATGAAATAAACAACTGATTCTTCTAATTTCTTATTAAACAATGTGTAATTATTTTTAATAAACAACCTGTAGTTGTTTCAGTAAGCATGGCATGTTTATACAAACATTAAACATTTACATGTTGTTTAAACAACTTTATGGTGTTTACATTTCGCATATATATAATAAAGATTTGGTGTTTAAACAACAGTATATTGTTTAAATAACTATATGGTTTTTATATATATTCTCTCTCTCTCACACACACACACACACACACACACACACACACACACACACACACACACACACACACACACACACACACACACACACAAACACACACATATATATATATATATATTAAGAATTTGGTGTTTAAAAAATGGCATGTTGTTTAAAGAACTATATGATGTTTACATATAATCACATGTTTGTTAAGGATTTGCACAATGCAAACATAATTCATGTAAACAATCATACTTTGTTTAAACAATCACATTATGTTATATTAATAGTTTGCACTATAATAATATATTTTATGTAAATAATCATATTTTGTTTAAACATGTACATATTGTTTACATTAAAAAATTTATATATACTAATTATAATATTCTTAATATTTTTAATATATGTATATTTGTAATACTTGCAGGTATTATGATAACTATTGAAGGATTAAATACTATCAGGGATATATTTACATGGTGAATGGATATAGACTAATAAGAGTTATAGTTAGAAGTCAAAGGGTGGTCGTACAATACAGATACAGATAAGAAAAGATATTACATATGATGAGCTTGTTAATATCATCATTACTAGGTGTAAGTTAAATTTTAAGCCAAAGAATCTTTTAGTAACTTATAGGCTCAACATTGTTGCTTCTCAAAAAGCTCCTTTTTTTTTTGAACTAAATTAAAGAATGATGATGATTTGCATCTTTTTATTTATCTGATTCTGATAAAGTTGGTCTTCTGCCTATTCTAAGAGTAAATGTGATTGAAATTGAGCTTTTAGAACTTCTTGAATCTAATGAAATGATAGGAGTATTTCAAAAGTTGCCAACAACATATTTGAGCGAGAAAAAGTTTCTGTTGCTGGTTCAAGAAATGAGTTTTGAAAATTTTAAGAAATGAGTTTTGAAAATTTTCTGAGCGTTAGTTGTTACGAGGGGTTTAACAAGCTGTAAGTAGTTCCACGGGCCGTAACTAGTGCTCGGGGGTTAAAGGTTAGACTTGGTAAAAATGATGATTTTTGAAATTGGGTATACGACTTATCAGATGGTCCATAGATGAACTTACCAACCATAAGTCATGTTATAGGTTGAGGATCAAAGAAGGTTTCTGAGGATTCAAAAATATTATTAGATAAAACCCTCACCTACGGCCCGTAGAATGGACCATGACCCGTAAACAGGGTCTTGTAGTCCTGTTTGGCATAATTTTAAGAAGAGGCAAATTTGACCTTTTCTATTATTTAAAGCCTATAACTATGTCGTTTTGACCCTCAAAAGACCCTTAATTTGTCCTTACAACCCTAATCTATCTCATTCCTCTTTACTCACAACAGTCTAATTCTCAAACCTCTCACAAGAATACTCCTAAGTCCTCCAAGGCTTCATGAAGAAGAATGCAAGCTAGGGTTTCAGATTTCCTAAACTTCATGTCCAATTTTCCTCAGCTAAATTACTAAGGTATGCGTATTTTGATTGTTGAGGCCTTTCCTCTATAAGCTCAACTATCCCTCTTCTCCTTTATGCTTTCTCAAGTTATGACAATACATGATGATTTTATAAACTTTTTTACATGATGATAATATGAAATATCTTATGATGAGTTATCCTTGTGCATTATTATGAAGTGAAATAACATGTGAAATCTATGATTTGTATGAGTGTTTGCTGATGCCCTAACCAAGTCTTTACTATGTTTTGGTTGGTTCTTTGAATAATGAATAAGTGATTCTATTTTGCAACTCTCATGGCATTTACTCATGATTTACATGGTTTTAAGTTATGTATATGTACCCATCATGGTCTTGAAATAAGATCCATGCCAAGCTTCTATGATGTTGAGGGCCTTATGGCAAGATATGCGAATTATGAATAATATGAATCGAAGGGCTCTCATGCATGACATGAAACATAAAAGTATTGTGAAAGTCATGAAAGTTATGAAGGTGGTGAAGCCCTATCTTTTGATATATGAATCTTTGATTTTGATGAGCTACTCCATGAAATTATTATGATATTATGATGCTTAGCATATTACAACTATGAGTATCATTTGATTATTTATTGGGATTGTGATCTAACACCGAGTGGACCTTGGTAAATGACCCTTGTCCCATAAATATGTTGCCACCATAGGGTTGTGAATTAGCTAATGGATCCATATAGCTAGGATAACATGATGGACAAAAAAGGGTGGAGTTCCCGCATGACACATGTTAAATAAATACCAAAAAGATTGGGGTTCCCGTAAGGTTATTAAATTAAGATTAACCGAAAAGAGTGGCGTTCCCATAAGGTGTTTATGGAGCATTTATCCAAAATGGGAAGGTTCCCCTAAGATAAGTGTTTGGTTGATCCTGGCAAAGAAGACCACTCCTTGTCTAGTGTGGAGTGAATATTGGCATTCCAAGTAGTAGCTCACTTCGTCTTATATGTCGGTTATGATCCCTTCCCATATATGTATGATAAGTTATGTGACATGATGATTCCTCATTCATACTTTGATTATGGTATTGAACATACATAGCATATTGAGCTTATATCTGATGATTTATCATTATGCATATTGTTTAATCATGGCTTATATTCGGTGTTGCATTGCACTCCATATATTTAGTACATTCCCAGTAATAACACATACTTTTGCCTGCATGATCTAACCATGTAAGGACTAGAGCTCCTTTCCATCCTCCTCCTCCATGTGGCTAGGCGGTTCAAGTAAATATTAGCTATTGGTGAGTCCTCCACTTACGGGGGCAGTATCTATTTACTTTCATGCTTTTACTTAGACTTATTTATTTTTGGGTACTAGCTTTTGGGGGTGAACCAGGGAGATGTCTTGGTTCCTGTTTTATTCATGGTTAGAGGTGTCATTGGATATTATTATGCTATGTTTGTATGAGCTTGACTCTTTATGTTTATGTAATTATGGAAAAGTTCCTTAGCCCCATGTTCCCTCTATGTGTAAATTGCCTATTGTGTTGTTGTGATGGAAGTCCCAAGTCCTCATTGCCTAATAGCATGAGTCATTCTTTTCCCCTTAGACTTTGTTTGCTATGTGATACATGCTGATCCTCTTCCCAATAACAACCCATAGTGTGAGTCCAAAGTCCCGCTTCTCCTAGAATTATTTGCTACTTGTTTATTACTTATTTATGCTTCCATAACCAAGAATATGCTATGCATTCTTAAGAGACTTATTTGGTGCTCCTTTGGGGTCCCCATTTGTCGTGTCATGTCTAGGCCCTAGGCTTCGGCCATGAAAAACTTGGTATCAGAGTACTAGGTTTGCAAATGGTCCTCAAAATCCAACACACCGCATCGAGTAGAGTCTTGTTCTTGGTTGTGAGGCGCCTCATGACTATGAATGAGAGGCTATGAGGCATTTTAGGAAATGGTTCACTTTTTCATACTATATGTTGTGCTTTAGATTTGAAATAAGGTTTTCTAGCTCTAATAGGTGGCCTTTTTCTCTTCTATTTTATGCCACGGAGATGAATGGCATAAAGAGCTCGCACGCCAAAGGGTGAACTAGCCTCTCCTGCCCCATAAGTTCCCTAAGCGAAAGAATAATGAGCCACCCACGACGAGAACCAAAATATGATTACTCTTTGGTAAGGGCCGTGGCTAACCAAGGCGTTCAAGCTCCTCACACTCCTATCTCAGCTTCAAGGGTGAGGGATATCACAAGGATGAACCCCCCAGAATTATATAGCTCCATGGTGGAAGAAGACCCCCAAGAGTTCATCTATGTATTGTATAAAGTCTTGGCTATCATGAGGGTAAGTTTGGAAGAGAAGGTGGAATTAGCAGCCTAGCAACTCAAGGGACTTACTCAAACATAGTACAACTAATGGAAGATAGAGAGGGTGGATGATGAGCCCATTCCTTAGGAGGAATTCAAAGTTTCTTTTCTTGACTGCTTCTTTTCGATTGAGCTAAGGGATGCGGAGATGATGGAGTTCATGAACCTCAAGCAAGGTTCAATGAGTGTTGGGGAGTATTCCCTTGAATTCAATGATCTATCAAAATATTCTCCTCACTTGGTTGCCGATGCCAGGGCAGGGATGCACAAGTATGTTTCAAGTGTGTCCATCTGGATAAATAAAAAGTGTCATACTGCCATGCTCATCGAGGACATGGATATTTCTTGGCTTATGACATATACCAAGCAAATTGAGGGGGAGAATCTTAGGAAGCGAAGGATGAGGGAGTCCACATGGGCCCGACTTGAAGGACGCCTTCAAGGCACAATGGGTCGTCGCTTCCAACGAGGCCACAAATTTCCAGGCCAGGGATCCTGCAATGCCCAAGGCCAAAGGATTGCCAATGATAGGGCTCCCAAACCCAAAGCTCAAGGTGTAACTAGTGGCCAAATTATCTTATGTTATGTGTGGAAGGTGCGACAAAAATCATGGTGGTAGGTGCTTTCTTTAGATGTGGCAAGATGGGCCACAAAATTGTCGAATGTCCTCATGCTCAAAATAAGGGAAGGGATGGTCATCCTTAAGGACAAGATGGTCATGGTGACCAAAGGGCACAAGGTTCCCAACAAGGAGGTGCTCCACATCACAACTAGTTTTAGGCTCTTTAAGGAAGACAAGGGATTGATGAGTTGCCCGATGTTAGCGGTATGTTGAAGGTTTATGATTATGATGTATACGCTTTGTTGGATTCGAGTGCCACTCTTTCTTTCATTACTCCATTTGTTGCTAATAGACTTCATGTGTGTCCTACATTGTTATGTGAACCCTTCAAAGTGTCTAACCCCATCGGTGAGTTTATTCTTGCTAAAAGAGTCTATAGGGGTTCTCCCCTGTCTATATTGCATGAAATGTTGCCTTGTAATTTTGTTGAACTATACATGGTAGATTTTGATATCATTCTTGGGATGGATTGATTACATACATATCATGCTACTATTGATTTTAGGACTCGTAAAGTTAGATTCTAATTCCTTAATGAACCCATCCTTAAGTGGGAAGGTCGTGATTCAGTGGTAAAGGTTAGGATTATCTCTTTTCTTAAGGCTCGAAAGTTAATCTCCAAAGGTTGCATTTATCATCTTGTGTGGGTGGGGGACTTCGAGTCTAAATTCCCTTCTATAGAGTCGGTTTTGGTGGTCAATGAGTTCCTCAATGTCTTTTCTGATCAACTTCCATGTATTCCTCCTGATAGGGGAATAGATTTTGGTGTAGACCTCCTCCCTAATAATCACCTATTTCCATTCCTCGCTACTGAATGGGTTGAAAGAATTAAAGGACCAATTGAAAGACTTATGGCAAAAGGAATTTACAAGGCCTAGTAAGTAACCTTAGGGTGCACCAATGTTGTTTGTGTGGAAAAAGTATGGACCACTTAGAATGTGCATTGACTACCGGCAACTCAATAAGGTCATTATGAAGAACAAGTACCCCCTACAAAGGATAGATGACCTGTTTGATTAACTACAAGGGGATAACAACTTCTCAAAAATTGACCTTCGATCCGGGTACTACAGATTGAGGGTAAGGGCATGTGATAGTCCCAAAATGGCTTTCCAGACAAGATATGGGAATTTTGGATTTTTCATGATGTCGTTCAGCATAACCAATGCTCCAACAATATTTTTGGATGTCATGAATAGGGTCTTTAAACCCTACCTCAACATGTTTGTGGTGGTGTTCATTGATGATGTTTTAATTTATTCCTGGAGTAAAGAGGATCATGCCAAACATCTAAGGGTAGTGTTGTAAACACTGAGGGCAAAAAAAACTATTTGCCAAGTTCAACAAATGTGAAATTTGGTTGAAGGAAGTTGCATTCTTAGGGTATGTGGTGTCCGTTAAAGGCATTAAAAGGGATCCAAAAAAGACAAAGGTGATAAGAAATTTTCCTAGACCTTTGACTCCAATGGATATTAGGAGTTTCTTGGGCTTCGTGGGTTACTCCTAGAGATTCATGAATGGTTTCTCTTCAATTGCTTCTCCTTTGACAAAGTTGACACAAAAGAAAGCCAAATTTGTATGGACCGATGAATGCAAAAGAAGTTTCCAAACTTTGAAAGATAAGCTTACATCCGCTTCTATTTTAACTCTACCGAAAGGGTTTTTTTGTGTATTGTGATGCTTCGAGAGTTGGCTTGAGATGTGTATTGATGCAAAACGGCAACGTCATTGCCTATGATTCTAGATAACTAAAGGTACTGAGTGCAATCATCCTACCCATGATCTTGAATTAGCAATCATGGTATTTTCCTTGGAGATATGGTGTCACTATTTGTGTAGAGTTTATGCAAATGTGTTCATCGACCATAAATGTCTTTAGTACGTGTTCACTCAAAGAGATTTAAATTTGAGGCAAAGGAGGTTGTTGGAATTCCTTAAGGATTATGATATAAGTGTGCATTACCGTCCGGGCAGAGCTAATATTGTGGCTGATTCCCTAAGTAGGGTGTCCATGAAAAGTGTGGCCCATGTTGAGGATGGCAAGAAAGAATTGGCAAGGGAAGTCTGCCAGTTGGCTAGCTTAGGGGTTAGATTGAATGAAGTCGAAACTGGTAGCATGTTAGTGATATATGTCTCTAAGTCTCCCTTGATTGAAGAAGTCAAATCCAAACAAGATCTTGACCTTGCTTTGGTGGAAATAAAGTCATTAGTGAGGGATGGCAAGGTGGAGGTTTTCTCCCAAGGAGGAAATTATGTTTTTAGTACCAAGGTAGGTTATGTGTGTCAGATGTTGATGAGTTGAGAGACTTAATTTTGAAAGAGGCACATAATTTATCTTATTCTATTCACCTTGGCTCCACCAAAATATATAAAGTTTGAGAAAAGTGTATTGGTGGGGTGGTATGAAGAGTGATATTGCTAAATTCATAGCCAGTTGCCATAATTATCAACAAGTCAAGGCTGAATATCAAAGGCCAGGTGGCCTAGCATAAGACATAGAGATTCCTACTTGGAAGTGGGAAGAGATTAATGTGGATTTTGTGAAGGATTTGCCAAAGACTAGGAAACATTTTTATTCTATTTGGGTCATTGTTGATAGAATGACAAAATTGGCTCACTTCCTACTGGTTAATATGACTTATGGTGCCGAAGACTATGCTAAGTTGTATATTAATAAGTTGGTAAGGCTACATGGGGTTCCATTGGCTATTATTTTGGGTCGAGGTGCTCAATTCACATCGCACTTCTAGAGGTCTTTTCCAAGGGGCCTTGGCTCTAAAATGAAGCTTAGCATGGCATTTCACCTACAAATGGAAGTGAAAACCAAGGGAACCATTCAAACTCTAGAAGATATGTTTAGAGCTTGTGTTTTGGAGTTTAAAGGTAGATGGAATGAACATCTTCCACTTATAGAGTTTGCTTACAACAATAGTTATCACTCTAGCATTAGAGTGGTTCCTTTGAAGCTCTAAATGTGAGGTGTTGTAGATACCCAGTTGGTGGGTTTAAAGTGGGAGAAATGGCCTTGTTAGGTCTGGATCTAGTTATGGAAGCTTTAGAAAAGGTGCAAATGATAAGGGGGAGATTGAGGGGGGCTCAAAGTCGGCAAAAGTCCCATGTTGACACAAGAAGGAGAGACCTTGAATTTGAAGTTGATGATTGGGTATACTTGAAGGTTTCATCAATGAAGGGTGTGGTTCGATTTGGCAAGAAAGGAAAATTAAGCCCTAGGTATGTAGGATGTTACTGGATTTTGAGGGATGTTGGTAAAGTTGTATATGAATTAGAGTTACCCATGAAAATGAGTATGGTTCATCCGATTTTTGATATCTCCACATTGAGGAAGTGTATTGGAGACCCTAATTCCATTATGCCCATGGAGGTGGTGAATGTTGAAGAGAACTTGACTTATGAGAAAGTCTTGGTAGAAATATTGGATAGGCAAGTCAAGTGGTAGAGGAAAAAAGACGTACCCTCTGTCACGGTCCTTCAGAGAAACGAACAAGTTGAGAGTGCCACGTGGGAAGCTGAAGCAGATGTGAAAAACAAATACCCCTATCTCTTCCATTCTAATCAAGCTTGAGGTACTATGGCTTATCCAAATTAAGAACATCCTTTCCTTGCATATCATTTTTCATATCATCTATGCATGGTTATGTGGTTGCATTGTAAATGTTATTTGTAGCATGATTTAAAGATTTTCATGGTGCATATGTTATGTGTATTCCATTCTTTAAAACTTGCCTTAACAACATTCGGGTACGAATGTTCCAAGGGGGAAATATTGTAAGGCCTCACTTGTAAGAAGTATGAAAAGTGCAAGAAATGAGTCTTGGAAATTTTATGAGTGTCAGTTGTTATGAGAGGTCTTACAGGCCATAAGTGGTTCCACAGGCCATAACTAGTGCTCGTGGGTTGAAGGTCATACTTGGTGAAAATGATGATTTTTGCAATTGGGTATACGACTTATCAAATGATCGGTAGATAAACTTACGAGCCGTAAGTCATGTCATAAGATGAGGATCAGAGAAGGTTTTTGAGGATTCAAAAATGTTATCAAATGAACCTCTCATCTATTTTCTTGACCCAAGCCTAGGGCCTAAACGTGACCGGCGAATTGGAAACCCGAAGGAACCCCAAACAAGCCTCATAGCATATCGTTACACATCCTTGGTCGCTGAAGCAATAAGAATGACAATGTAGATAAGCATAACCAAGGGGAATTAGGACTAAGGGTAAACATCAAGAATAAGAGAGTCAAGGATCTTAGCATAGATACATAACATGTCAAACAACACCTCTACTACATAGATAACAGTGGCGGCCAAGACAAGCAACCGAGCTCACCCTCATAGTTAATGTATTCATAAAAGAAAGATAGTTTAGAACATAACATGAGATCATGAGTAATGTCCCCAGAATGAAGGATTCATCAACAAGCTTGAGTAAAATTGTACTAGCCACATGGGTGGAGATGCTCAAGTGGGGCTTCAATTCCTACATGGTGAGATCATACATGCATAGAGTATGCATTAGTATGTTTGGATATACTAAGTATGTACAATGCATTGCAACAATAGATAGGCAACATAAGCAAAACACAATATCATTGTTAATAGATAGCATAATAACAATATGGCATATATGTATAATGCTTGAAGTAAAACATGCTTACAATCCAAATAAACTTATATATATCATAATACATAAGTGTGGGAAAAGACCTCAACCGACCTAGAGTAAGACGAAGCAAGCTACAACTCAGACTCCTAATGATTATCTTTCACCAGTAAAAAAGTGGACCACTTGCCAAGGTAAACCATACTTTACCTTACGGGAGCCCATCCCTTTTTGGAGAAGCAACCTTCCTTAGGGGAGCTCATCCCTTTTTAGAGAGGATTTTATGAGTAACTTCACCTTATGGGAGCCTGTCCCTTTTTGGATTAAGTGTCCTTCCTTAGGAGAGTTCTTCCCATTTTGAAGAGGATTTTATGAGAAACTTCACCTTACGGGAGCCCGTCCCTTTTTGAATTAAGTGGCCTTCCTTAAGGGATCCCGTCCCACTTTGGAGAGGATTTTATAAGTAATTTCACCTTACGGGAGCCCATCTCTTTCCAAATTTAGTGGCTTCCTTATGAGAGCCCATCCCATTTTGGAGAGGATTTTATGAGTAATTTCACCTTACAGGAGCCTGTCCCTTTCAAATTAAGCATTTCATAGAAGAGTGTAGTAAATGAATCCACTAGTATAGCAAAGGCATCACATAGTCCTATGGTGACACATAACTCAAGGAAAAAGAGCAAACTCTCCATCCATTGGTGCTAAGTCTAATCCCATTGAATATATAAGATAATCATACTTTATTAACTTGCAATAAACATAGAGACATGACAAAAGTGACTCCTAACATCATTGACCTCAAATGGTGAACCTAACTTCAAACATAAGAATGGATCATCATCAATATTTTCCTTGCATCAACATCAACATTAAGGGGCTCACAAGAGGTGAAATCTTTAAGAAATGGCTTAAACCTGGCCTTACAACATCAACAACATTTCCATGATTTAAACATATCTTTAAAAAGATCATAATCGTCATAGAGTCACTTGAATCATAACTCAACCAACAGATCATCAAAACTTAAAGAATCCTTAAAAGGCATTTTATCAAACACTTGGCGGGTGTGTAATGCTAGTGTAAAATCATGCAATTCAAGTGTAAAATCATGCAAGTAAATACAATGTAAGCTATCAATCAATATTTAGTAACACCCTCAAGCAATACACATCAAAACCCTTTATCAAATCTCAAAATAGACCTTAGTTTCAAAGCTCAAAACATGCTAAAACAATCACCATTTCATAAATCCCAACATAATGTGTAGTGAATTTCATAATAAGTAAGACACATGAGTAAATCAACTTTAAATCATGCAATTTACGTAAAAAGAAAGGTTAGGAACATGGGTGAAAGGACCCATTGGTTGAAACCTAGATACCTTAGCTTTTGGAGAAACCTTGAAGAAGATTGGAGATGGAGACGTGAAGCTTGAGAGGAAAACCTTAGACCCGGAGAGGGTTTTGACACTTGAATTTTGAGAGAAATATAAGACTAAGTGTTTGAGTGAATATTGGAGAATGTTTAGAATGATATGACGGTGAAAAATGACTAGGTATAGGTATTTTCTCGTGTGGGAAGGCTTAGACCCAAGACTTGAAAGTCTTCGACCAGACTAAAAAAATGACCAAAATAAGGCACTGGCACATCGCATAGAAGACGCGCTTGAACACTGTTTTCGGATCACTTTGAAAATTTGGATTTTGCTATGGTTGCTCTAAAATCAGGTTTAGACCCATTTTCCACTCAATTTTGTCCCCTGAACAAGAATATGAAGTCAGATTTCAGATTTTATGCACGAATTATGAGATATGTGGAAAATTACAATTTAGGGCACTTCTGAGGCACATATTCGGGCACTTTTTGGGGTCGTTACACCTACGACTTGTAATTTGGGTCTCGTGGTCCTATTCGCAGACTTTTAAGAAGGGGAAATTTAACCTTTTCTATTATTTAATGCCTATACTATGTCATTTTGATTCTCAAGAGACCCCTTATCAACCCTTACAACCCTAATCTATCTCGTTCCTCCACAATCAAAACACTATAAGTCTCAAACCCCTCCCAAGAATACTCCCAAGTTTTCTAGGGCTTCAAGAAGAAGAAAGCAAGCTACGATTTCAAATCTCCTCAACTTCAAGTTCGATTTTCCTCTGCTGAATTACTAAGGTATGTGAGTTTTGATTGTGGAGACCTTTCCTCCATATGCTCAACCATTTCTCTCCTCTTTTATGCTTTACATGATGATTTTATGAACTCTTTTACATGAAGATAATATGAAGTATCTTATGATAGGTTATCCTTGTGCAGTATTATGAAGTGAAATATCATGTGAAATCTATGATTCATATAAGGGTTTGAGGATGCCCTAACCAAGTCTTTACTATGTTTTGGTGTGTTCTTTGAATAATGAATAAGTGATTCTATTTTGCAACTCTCATGGAATTTACTCATGATTTTCATGGTTTTAAGTTATGTATATATAACACCATGGTTTTGAAATAAGATCTATGTCAAGCTTCTATGATGTTGAGGGCATTATGGCAAGATATGCGAATTATGAATAATATGAATTGATGGGCTATTATGCATGTCATGAAACATGAAAGGATTATGAAAGTCATGAAAGTTATAAAGGTGTTGAAAGCCTATCTTTTGATATATGAATCTTTGGTTTTGATGACCTACTCCATAAAATTATTATGATATTATGATGCTTAGCATATTATAGCTATGACTATGATTTGAGTATTTCTTGGGATTGTGACCTGGCATTAAGAGGACCTTGGAAGATAACCATTTTCCTATAACTATATTGACACCATAGGTTTGTGAATTAGCTAATGAATCCACATAGCTATGACTGCATGATGAGCCAAAAAGGGTAAAGTTCTCGTATAGAACATGTTAATTGAATGCCGAAAAGAGTAGTGGTCTTATAAGGTTGTTATATTAAGCTTAACTGAAAAGGATGGAGTTCCCATAAGGTGTTGATGGAGCATTTATCTGAAATGGGGAGGTTCATGTAAGTTAAGTATTTGTTTACCTTGACAAAGTAGACCACTGCTTGTCCGGTGTGGAGTGAGCATCGAGACTTCAAGTAGTATCTTGATTGGTCTTATGTGATGCTTATTTTCCCTTCCTATATATGTACGGTACATTATGTGACATGTTGATTCTTTCCTCATGCACACTTTTATTATGGTATTGATCATACTGTCATGTTGAGCTTATATATAATGATTTACGATTATGCATATTATTTAATCATGGATTATATTCTTTGTTGCACTGCACCCGGCATACTTAGTATATTCCAAGTACTAACACATACTTTTGCCTACATGATCTAACCAAGTAAGGACCTTAGCTCCTTTCCATCCTCCTCCTCCACCACGTGGAGTGACAGTTCAAGTGAAGATTAGCTATTGGTGAGTCCTCCACTTTTAGGGACAATATTTATTTATTGCACGCTTTTATTTAGTCTTATTTATTTTTGGATATTATCTTTTGAGGGTGAGATTGGGAGGTCTCTCATCCCCCATTCTATTCATGGTTAGAGGTATTATTGGATATGATTATGCTATATACATATTAGGTTGACTCTTTATGTTTATGTAATTATGGAAGAGTTCCCTTACCCCATGTTCCCTCTATGTGTAAATTGCCTATCATGTTATTGTGATGTAAGTCCCAAGTAGTTATTTCCCTGTAGCGTGAGTCATACTTACCCGTCACTTAGACTTTGTTTTCTATGTGATACATGTTAATCCTCTTTCTGATAATATCCTCATATAGTTAGTCCAAAGTCCCAATTCCCCTAGAATTATTTGCTACTTGTTTATTTATTATTTATGCTTCTGCAATTAAGAATTTGCTATGCATGCTTAAGAGGTTTGTTTGGGGTTCCTTCGGCTTCCCCATTTATTGTATTACATCTAGGCCGTAGGCTTGGGTCATTACATCCTTAAGGGTTTAACTTTCAGAAAGAACATGAATTGACAGTTCCATTGAAGTTTGGTACAATGAAGTATAATTTTTGTTTTGAGTATGTAAAAAACACAGAAAAATCCTACAATGTCAAATGTATAGATAAGAATTGCAAATGGCGATGATGAGCTGTGAAGTATAAGGGTGTTGATAGATTTTGTATAACTAACTAAGTATAACAATATGCACACATGTGGAGTACAACATTTGATAAGTCATCATAGATATGCATCAACTGACGTCATTGCTAAATACGTTAGAAATGCATTTGTTGAAGGAAAAGGCGCATCTACAAAAGATATCAAAAAAACTTTCGTGTAGAATTAAAATGTTAAATCAGCTACTGGAAATGTTTGATGGATAGTTGGATTGCAAAGTCCCTGATAAATGACACTCCAGAACATGGATATGAAATTATAAATAAATATCATTATATGATTTATGAAGTAAATGAAGTAAGCAAGATAGATATGAAGGTTGATGATTTTGGAAGGTTTCTATATTTGTTTGTGTCTTATGGAGCTTGGATTGATGGATTTGTTTACTCAAGAAAAGTTTTAGCGATTGATGGAACACATTTGAGTGAAAAGTATGGCTGAGTATTGTTGTCCATTATGGCACATGATACACAATATCACATCTTTCCTATGGCATTTTGTGTAGTCAATTCAGAATATGATGCATCTTATCAATACTATTTTAGACAGTTGTTTGACATTGTTCTCAACACTGATGAGTTGTGCATTATATCAATCTATCTATTAAAAATGCAGTTTTAAACATTTATACTGAAGCTCATTATGGAGTTTGCATGAGACACCTTGGTGAAAACATTTGTAAAATTTTCACTGTGGAGATTGAATTCATCATTTTTATGATGAAGAAAAACATATTGAATAGATGAGTTTAATGATCATTTTTAACAAATCAAGGATTCAAATATGGGTGTTGCCAAATATCTTGGGGATAATGGTTTTGATTAATAGAGTAGAGCACATTTTTCTGGCATCAGGTACATACAAACAATTTATAATTGTTTAAACAAATACTATTTGTTTAGGCTAAACAATAGAAACTTGTTTAACTACTTTCTACTTGTTTATAGTTCTGATTGTTAGCTAACACACACACATACACATTCATGTTTCAGATATGATGTGATGACCACTAATATTGCAGAGTCGGTTAACTCAATATTTTTGGAGGAAAGAGAGCTCCCTGTTACTGCTCTATGTAATTTCATAAACAAAAAAATTTGCTCAAAAGTTTCATGAGAGATGTGTGGAGATGGACAACTCAATAACTATTTGTGTTCCTTCAGCTGAAAAAAATAATGAAAAATATGACGATTGGCAATACACTGGTGGCCCATCAAATAAATATTTACACTTTCAATATTATTGGTCATGGTGTAGCGGCAATAGTTGATCTAAGTAATAGAACATGTTCAAGTAAAGAGTTTGACTTGGACAAAATATCTTGTCCACATGCTATTGCAGCAATAAGAACTCAATTTGAGGATGATTATTAAATAAGAATTTATGATTTTATTTGTCCATACTATACACCATGGATATATAAAAAAGCATATGAGAAGTCAATTAATCCAGTGCGATCTAAAGAATGTTAGGAACTTCCTCCAGAGCTTTTAGATATTAAAATTCCTTGTCTGTATGTGGTGGTCAAACCAGGAAGAAAGAAGAAAAAAGGGCACCTTCAATCTTACAACGGGGTTCCAAAACAAGGAAAAAACAAATGCTCGATATGCAAAAGGTATGACACAAAAGAACTACATGTCCTTATCTTGTGAGAAAAAATGAAGGGACAAGCACAAGTGTAACTTCCTGAATTTTTAGTTGTAGCAAAATTAGTTTGTGTGGTATCTGTAACTGAATTAGTTCTCTATCAAAATTGTTTTGACTACTAATATTTGCATGTGAATATGACTGCTTTAATTGTAGGTAAGGAACTGGTGATTGCTAACATAAATACAAGTTATTTACACATAATTATTTAGTATAAACAACAGTCAGTTGTTTAAATAGCTAAAAATTATTTATGTGAGATCCTGAAGTGGATATTAATTTATTGATCACATCTAAAAATGTACTGATACATATTGAAAAATACTTTGATTTTACAAATAAATAACTTAGTCATACACAACACTAACTTATTGGGGGCAAGTTGGATTGGTAATAATTTCACATCTTGTGAAAAGTTAATGGTTTTATATATAATTATTTATATCAATACTTACTGCTATTTTTATTTGCTCATACAATCATATCTTGTATAAAATAGATGCATAACTAGTGGTTGTGTAGACCAAAATATGGTTGTTTAGCATAAATAACCATATGTTGTTTAAGCAACAAAGAATTGTTTATGCTAGAACCTCAATTGGATATTAATTTATTGAACACATTTTAAAATATATTGACAAATAGTGATAAAAGGAGTCTTTCAACAAGTGATTAATTTTAATATATTGATAATCACAATTGTTTTTGATTCTACTAATGAAAAACTTATTCATATATAGCATTACTTATTTGATCGATAATAATTTCATATCTTGTGAAAATTTAATGGTTTTACATATTATTATTTATATCAATACTTATTGTAATTGTAATTTGCTTATACAATCATATCTTGTATAAAATAGATAAACAACTAGTGGTTGTGTAGACTGAAATATGATTGTTTATGATAAACAACTGTAAGTTCTTTAAGCAACTAAGAATTGTTTATACTAGAACCTCAATTAGACATTAATTTATTGAATACATTTGAAAATGTATTGATACATAGTGACAACAAGTGTCATGACCCAAGCCTAGGGCCTAGACGTGATCGGCGAATGGGGAACCCTAAGGAACCCCAAACAAGCCTCGTAGCGTATCATTACACATCTTTGGTCGTGGAAGCAATAGAATACAACAAGAAATAGTAAATTGGGACAATTGGAGCTAAGGGAACACTTTCATATTATGAATAATAAGAGTCGATAGATGTCGAAGCTCATAGCATAGATACATAGAATGTCCAACAACACCTCTATTATATAGATAAGATCGGGGGCCAAGACAAAGAAACCAGACTCACCATCATAGCTAAAGTAAACAATATAGAATTGTGTCTTAATACATAATAAGAGAAACTTAGACTAAGGTCCTCGAAGTGGAGGACTCACCAACTAGCTTGAGTAGTATCAAACTAGCCACGTGGAGGAGGATGATCAACTTATGCACCGATCCCTACATGGTGACATCACGTAGGCATAGAGAATGTACTAAGTATGTAGGATGCAATGCAACAAGAGATAGGCATCATAGTGAAAATGCATATAGATAGATAATAGCTAGCATAATAACAATATGATATGCCTGATTAGTGCTTAAGTACAACATGCTTACGTAGGACATAACATATGTGTAAGAAGAGACCATTAGCTATTGGTGGATCGTCGCACCCTACCACCCTTGGTGATTGAAGTACAAACCCCGTCAATAGGTTGGTGGATCGTCGCACCCTACCACCCTTAGTGCTAGAGTACAAACCCCCTGATTAGCTAATGGGTACAAAGCCCCAATAAGGTTGGTGGATCATCGCACCCTACCACCCTTGGTGCCAGAGTACAAACCCCCCAATAGGTTAATGGGCACAAACCCCCAACAAGGTTACCCGACTTACAACCCCCGGGTAGGGCATGGTCACATTCCAACACTATATAGAGGGAGCACCATTTACATGCATTCATTTCATTATTTATAACACCCCAAATTTTTTTAAAGCTAAAACTCAACAATTCTTTAGGATATAGCATTTTAGTTAATGATTCTTAATTGAGTGTAAGTGTTAAAGTCAAATTCTTAATGTGGGAATAAAATTAGAGAAGATCTAAAGTCACAGGAACCCTCTAGTACAAAGCTAAGCTAAAAACTTTCTAAGCGTTTGAGTTCTAACGTAAGATTTTATAAAAGATAGGTGGACTCATAACTTTTAGGTTATATATATGTGCTAGGATCAATCCCTAAGTATTTAATTAGATGTGATTTAGAGTCATAAGGGATCTTTTACATCAAGTCAAGTTCAAAGAATTTCTAGCAACTAAGTTTGCCTATGAGTCGATAGAAGGGTCAATTTCAAATAACTATATATCCTAAAGTATAATGGGTTAGATGACCCATAATCTATCAAATCAAAGATATTCTAATTATCTTTCCAATGCATCTAATTTCGCGTTAATTGGAGTTCGAGGTAGAAAGTTATGACTATTTTAGTGGAGAGGTGCAGAACTGTCCGAAAGTCCACGTCCGGAGCGCGTCGCGGACCCTCACTGGATGAGTTAATGACATTTTGTTCTTTATAATTTGATGGTATTTTTATCCTAAAACCTTTGGCGGTCTATTCATGGTCCCCAAAACATATAAAACATTAGTTTTCATGATAAAAACCCTCTCCCTTCCCTCCTAAACATAAACACTCAAGAATCATCAAGAATATCATCAAGTTAGGATTAGCTTCCAAGATTCCTCCTCAAGGTAAGCTATTCTTCATGAATTTCAATCTATCCAACCCGAATTTCTTTATCTATTCATGAAGCTCTAATAGGATTTTAAATCATAACCTAGGGTTTCAAGAAAACAAATTCAAGAATGCCAAAAAAGTATTTCTTGACTCTTCTTCTTCAAGAATTATGGTTCTTCATCAAGAACTCTAAAGAGTCTAAGTCAAGAATTCAAGGATCAAAGATGATTCTTTCAATCAATATTCTTCCAAGTTTTTTTCACTTTAAAAGAACTGCGAAGATTGAGGATTTTCTCCAAGAAAGAGAAGAGAAGATGGCAAAATTTCCCCAAACTTCAACCAACGATTTCTCTCAATTTTGATCGGATTTGAGCGATTCCAAAGGCTAAATTGTATATTTTCCGAGGAGAACACTGTGGGAGCTTTAGAAACTGACTTTGTTGCTTCATTTGAGGTAAAAATTGTAGATTTACTACTGCATTTTTAATGTATTTTGAAAATTTTAACATGCGATTTCTTCCACATATTAGCTCTGCTTTTGAAATGGTTTTCGCCACTGAATTCCTTATCAATAGAGGAACACTTTCATGTATAAATTTCCAAATTCGAATGCTATTTTCTGGCGATGAAATTTTTGGACCATTTTATCCTTTTAACCAAATTAATTGATTTTAGTGTAGTTAGATTCATTATATAATTATGATGCTATATTTGAATAGATTTTGGTGAATTGGAGTGTCATAGAAAGGGAAGAGCTTCAGAATTGACGTGATTCGAGACTTTATATAAGGCAAGTGAATTTTTTAACCTTTATTAAGTATATAGAATCTTGTACTTCTGGTGCGAGGTGTTGTGAATGATTTATGTAGGCTTGATCGAAATATTTTGAATTGGCTAGTGATCCTATGATGAAAATTGACATGTGAATTAATTGTTGTAGTTTGGTTGACTGATATATCATAGTGATTGATCTGAAATGCCAAGACCATGAAACCCATAATAATCTTGAACTTGACCTTTCAAGGTGATGCCTTGAATAAAGAAGACTTGATGAAACATTGGTAATGAGGTGAGAAGTAATGATAAAGAATAACGAATTACATATATTGGATCTGGTGTCACGTTCCGACACATATATATTATTGGATCGGGTGTCACGTTCCATCACATATACATATATTGGATCGAGTGTCACGTTCTGACACATATACATATATTGGATCAGGTGTCACATTCTGGCACATATCTATATATATATATATCGGCACAATAATAATGAAGGAAAACATATTAAAATAACTTAATATACTCAATGTCAAAGAACCTATCTTCCAAAAGAAGTGTGATATGGAGGCCTAAGTCTTCGTGTGTGTTATTGATATCATTGATTGGTTGTGTACTTGTTATTGTTATTGCTACCTGTTAAGTGTTATGGATTATCCCTTGCTAAGAGTTTTATGTAGTTCGTGGTTATGGGGGTTTTGGTTATAGTGTTAGGGGTACCGATATTCTATGTTACTTAACTTTGTGTTTATTAGTTCACTTGCGGAGTACCATGTGTTTGGTACTCACTCCCCTTGCTACAATAATTTTGTAGGTTACGAGCCCAGATTGTCGTGATACTTTCTACTCTCCCCTGTCCGAGGCTTCCTGTGGAGTTTGCGAGAGGGAGCTATTTGCTATCCCAACTGACTTCTTACTCCCATTTATGATTTTGTTCTATCCGAGAGACAACATCATTTTATATTTGCGTTTCTTTTCGATTCTACTATAATACAATAGAAGCTTGTGCACGTGACAACCAGGTTTTGGGGGGTTTTCACTAAGTTGAACTTTCATTTTTATTATAATTTCGCTTTTTTAATGTTATAGTTAGGTTGTAGGCTGACTTATTTTGGTGGGATAAGACAAGTGCCATCACTCCCATTTTTCAGGTCGTGACATAGGTGAGTGTCATCACTCCTGAATTTCGGGTCGTGACAGTTGGTATCAAAGCCTAGGTTTATAAGTCTAACGTGCATACAAGCTGAGTCTAAGTAGAGTCTCAAGGATCGGTATGAAGACTTTCATACTTATCTTTGAGAGGCTATGGAGATTGTTAGGAAACTTCCTTTTATTTATTCTTTCTTATCGTGCGTGGTTATGTTCATAGGTATTGAGTTATGCCCGTATTTTTTTGATGAGATAGCAAGAGTGGTGACTGATTGAAGCTTATAGTTAGAGATATGTATCCATTAGGTAACTAGTGAAGGGATGAGTCGATGGCCATAAGCG
>JAOTQR010096524.1:0-73175 GCA_025774065.1 Solanum ossicruentum | reverse complement strand
ATTCCAAAGTATAACCAAAGGTGGTCTCTTATCCCACACCAGTACATAGCTTCATTTGAGTTGTTACTTCATATATACTATATCCTGTCTTACATATTCAGTACATTATCTCATACTGACGCCTCTTATGGGAGACCTGCATTTCATGTTGCAAGTACAGGTGCTAGTAGATCTCCCTAGTAGGAGTACAGGATATCCATCTGCTGATACTAAGCTCCAGGTTGCTACGGGGCTTTGTATGTGTCTAGAGCTTATATGTTTATGTTGTACCATTAGTTGAGGCAGAGCCTATCCCGAATCTTGTCAGATACTTTCTCTTATCTAAAGGCTTTGTAGACTATGTAAATTAAAGTATGGTCATGTCTCGTACTTTAAACACTGTGGCCCCAATGGCCTAGCCATATGCATTCCCTTTTAGCTTGTTATCACTGTTTATTTCCTTAAAGGCATGTCAAAGGTAGAAATCCCTTATAATATATATAGATAGCGTATAGATATAGGTTGGTTCTCGCGGGCCTTATTGGCAACGAGTGCCAGTCTGCCCTAACGGGGCTTTGGGGCATGACATAAAATTGACCGATCAACCTAACCTAACTCCCTCTCTGATTTCCGACCACCGTGATCACCTTTTCTGGCGAGATTTCTGGCATCTAGGGCTTTGTGATTATTTATTTTCTCTCATCTTCTTTAAGTTACATCTCCACTTATGGAAAGTTATTAGTTTAATTTGAATTTTTAATTTGCCTTGTTTAATTGATTGATTTGAAATTTGATGGGTATGATGTGTAGACATGAAATTCTTGTTAAAATTGAATTGTATTATTTGAAATTGAGTTACCGTTAGTTGAATTGTTACTTGAATCCAGAGTTGGGTTTTTTGGCCTTGTGATTGTTTATTGTTGTGCCTATTGAACCATCCACCATATTTGCTTGAATGATTATGAATATTTGTGTTTCCAGAATTGGTGAGTGATGGCTTGGGTACATGCATTTGTGTAAGTCCAATTGGAATGGCCGGAACCATAGGATAATGCATGTTTAATCAGTTTTGATGGGGTACATATGCTGAAAACATATTGGGGGATAGGATTGTATAATTGAAATCATGTGGTTGAGTATGTTCTTGCTTCACTATTGATAGAATTAGTTGTTGAAAATGTCTTTTCCATATGATGGACTTGGAAACTCAGGTTACTGAGATTTCTGGTCCACGAGTGTTTTTTGTGACGTGTAGTGCAATCTACAAGTCCTAATTGCCCCTTGTATAGCATTCTAGAAACTTGATGTTTCTGAGTTTCCATCAAATGAGACCTTCTATGAGTCATAGATCACTTTATGACTCGTAGATAAGTCTCGTAGAGTCGTACCTGAATCTAATTATTCACTCGAGTTCTCTATAACCCAATCTACGACTCACAAGCCACTTTATGAGTCATACTTGGTCTCATAGACTTTTCTAGTGACAAAAATTATTCTGAACTTCTGACCTATGAGAGCACTTTATGAGTCATAGTATTCATTACTACTCATAAAGGGGCCTTTATAGAGCCCTTCTACAACCGAACTCAGATAATTCTTACACACTATTTCCTGATTCTTGGGGCTAAATATGGTATGTTGTCTATGTTCAGGTATTATGGCCCCAACAGGTAGACGTGCTAAGATTGAGGCTCTGAGGAGAAAGCTCAGGGATGAACCTTTAGATGACGAGCATTCAGGTGACGAGGAGACCCCTCAGCTGAGCGGGTCATTAGAGAAACTTGTTGCTCAGCCGGACACATAGGATTCTCGACCATAGACCAAAGTTGTTGCTGGAGCTAGGCAACCTCAAGCTCTGGTTGATAGTCCTTCCTAGTCCGAAGAGGGAGGTAATGATGAGAGTGGAAGCAGCATGCCTCAGATAACTCTATTAAGAGAGGAGTCTAGTACTAAGTAGGGCTTTTAGGCTGGGGCAGATGTCCTTCATTGCACCATCATCATCATCAGCACTCTACTAACCCATGGTACATCGAGGACATGATGGTGATATATTTGGAGGGTATGCAGCTAAAGGAGCTAGGTAAGCTGACCCGTTCTATCTATGAGGAACCCATGGTATTTTTGATGGACTTAGCTGTGTTTCTAGTCTACAGGACATGATGATTCGTCATGGGCTCATGTAGCTGATAGAGTCTCTCGGTCGGTTCTCCCCGATACTGGTGAGGGTGTTCTACACATCCTATGCAACCACTATCTAGCATTCTCTTCCTAAGAGAAAGAAACCTCTCACTCAGCCCAGGCTAACAGAGACATGAGTGAGAGGTCGACGGGTAGGCATTTCTGAGGAGACTATCCGTCGTATACTTTTTTGTCCTGTGTACTGCATCCCCTGATTCACAGTGCAGTTTGATAATAGGTTGGGGCAGGCTAGGAACCCATTGATTATGAAGGATCCTGAGCATCAGACCACCCTTTTGAGATGGGTGGCTAGTCATATTGTAGAGTAGGGTCTATAACCTGCTTAGGTCACCACTAATGTTCTGTCAAAATACAACACATTTGGTGCCTGAAACAAGCGATTTTGTGAGTTCTTAAAGCGACTTTTTAGTGTTTTGATGTGTTGTTGTGTTAATCTTGCAGAAAAGTTAGATTGACATGATTTTGAAGAAAAGTTACAGATTTTCCAAGCATAGGCCTTACTAGCCCACCTATGAGTCATATCTCAAGCTACTAGTTATAGGGTGGTGTCGTAGCAAGAATCAGAGACCAAAATTCAGAAATATGCTAAGTGGAGGTCACCCCTATGAGGCCATCATACGAGTCGTAAGTCATACTACGTCTCATATAGGTGGACTTGTAGCAAGACATAGAGAGCCAAGATGTTGGAACAAAAATTAAAGACCAAGATAACGAGACAAACATATGAGTCATAGCTCAAGCAATGGCTCATACCTATGTGTCATACCAGTTTAGTCCAAGATGCCAAGAACCTGATACGAGAACTCGACTATGACTCGCAGGTCATCCTTCGAGTCATATCTGTGTAATTTATCAGCTTCCAACTATCTTTTCTGTGTAAATTCTAGGGTTGTTTTGTAAATACTATATATAGTTTTAGTTAGGTTTTTAGAAAGGGTTCGACCAGTAGACTATTGAGAATCACATTTTGAATCTTTTCTTAGTTTTTTATAGTAGCTTATTGTTCTCTCTTGGAACACCCATTTTGTAGATTGCAAATCTTGCCTTGTACTCATTTTTTATTAATCAAGCTTGTGGGTATGCAACTTAGGGTGCCGATTTTCTTTATTGTTACTGGTAAAACTCTCAACTACGTTCATTATTTGCATTCCTGTGTGTTTTGCATTATCCATGGTAGCTAAGCACCCATAACTTGGGATTGTGGGAACCAAGGGTAGTTGACATTGACATGACCTAGGTTTCTAGCATTTCTATGATTGGGGTTTTGCTTGTATTATCTATTTCCCTTCATTATTATTGTTTTTTGGTGGTGGCCAATACCAAACCCCACCTACTATCACGATCTCGACCAAGGTGGTGACGAATAGAAAAAGGAAAGTGGATGATAGTATTCGATTGATGTGTTCTCATCTAATCAATCGAGCCTGACCAAGGGAAGGTGGACTAGGATAATAGGTAATGGTTAGTTGGTATGCCATGGTTGTTGACCAAGATTCGTGGTGAAATTCGACCTTCACTTCACAAGAGGGATGGAAGAACCTAAATTACTGTCTTGCATGCAAATCACGATTGTAGTTATGTTATCTAGTGTAATCAAGTCGGCGAACCATGGGGAACATAATTCCCAAGTTGTTCCCAAAATTGAGTGTTTCTTCGCATTATAGTTAGTGGTATTTTATTTTATTTTTTAAAATTCAAAAAACCCCCCATTTAGAGATTGTTGTCATAAATACTAGAAATGATTAGTGGTGAAATCTTGTAATCAAATCCTGTATTCCCTGTGGATTCGATCCTAACCTCGGTTAGGTTAATTGCTGACAATGATCACTTTCTTATTGAAAGGTGAACATCATTAGAAATTATGGCACCGTTGCCGGGGAATACAACTATGTTTTGATTTGATTTCACTATTAGTTAGTTGTGGTGTTAATTTCTAGTGTCTCTTGTATTTTACTTTTTCTGTTTGTTTTTTTAAGTTGATTTATGTTGCAAACGACTTGTTGGAAATGTTGTAGAGGCGCGCTCTATTTTATGGGCAAGATTTCAAAGATCTCCAAATCCATCTATGGGATTTCACTCAAATGTTGAGGGGGTTCTTGGGACAAGACATCCTGCTTGGGAGGACATGGCTCTTCAGGTTTTCCACATGACTCTCCGGAGAGAAGTTGTGGAATGGGGGTCAATTCTCCCACCTGATGTTTGCTCTAACTGGGGGGAAATACAGAGGGTTTTCCTTATGAACTTCTATAGAGAGTCCAACAAGCAGAAGCTACAGAACAACATTTGTAATTTCAAAAGAATGCTAGCAGAACCTTTGGTAGTGGGCTGGGAAATGTACAAGCAGTGTTTGGCAGCAAATCCAAACTATGTTCTGACTGATGATAAATTGGCGACTATCTTCTACCGAGCATTAACCTCTGAACAACAAGGGCAAGCTGACTTATTATTTGAAGTAGACTATTGGGAGTTCGTAAGACAATCATTTAATGAGATCATTGAGAACATGGACAAGCTATCTACTGTTGCCCAAGTCTACCAACCCCTTCAAGATCTGCTAGTGCATCTATAGTAACCTCAAGTAAACCCAAAAGCGAAAATATGGCACACTGGACGAGGTTACTACACCAGCTTTGTATCACTGATAAACTGACTTGAATTGAGCATATGATTAAGGTGAATGAACAAGATAACTTTGTTTGGGAGATAAAGTTTGATGTCCTCAAATGTAACTACAAAGTGGAACAACAAACTATATCGATGCAAAGTCTTGGTGATAGGCTAGAGCAGCTTGCTGAGCAACTAGATACAGTGCAGGATGAACAAAGGAAGAGTGAAAGCAGCAGACATGGAACTCACAAAGAAGTCTGATTTTCCGTGATGACAAAGTCGAGCCACAATGTTAAACAAGGCACTTCTTGGGAGGCAACCCAAGCATTTTTGATAATTGTTGGCTTGTTTTAAGTGTTTTTGATTGTTTCGATTCTTAGGTAGAAGGTGTGAGTTTGTGTTTATGATTGAAAGACATTAGTGCATTTGTAATATTTTGGGAATTGTGGTATTTTGAAAGCTAGTTTGTAGGTAAAAATTGAAGAACTGAAGATCTGAAAAATGGCACTTGGAGCAGCCTCTACAATCAGACCTATGAGTCATAGAGAGAATCACAGAATATCAGAAGTTGACACATACACTACGAGCCAACCTTACGATTTGTAGAATCTTCTATGAGTCGTAAGAGGGGTTCATAGTGCCTTGGTATAATTTCTAAATTTTTATATGTGTTGGGTCTACTATGAGACCAAGACCTACGAGTCATAGGGCAGCCTACGACTCATAGTCGGGGTCTCATAGCCCTGATCTGCAGATTTTTAAACTTTGACCCAGTTTGCTTATATAAGGGGTCAAAATAACATTTGACCTTTATTATCAATTGGAATCCCTAAAAACTATGGTTCCCCCAAATTCATCCCATATTTTCTCTTTTCCGACAAAATTCCCAACCACCCACATAACGTTTCGGCAAGGATTCCAGCGAAGTCACCACTTTTTAGGTTTTCGGTGTGAATTTTGATTCTCTTCGCTTTGGTTTGCTTCTTCGATCGATTGGTAAGCTTCATGGTTAAATTTAGCATTCTTTTTTAGTGAGCCTATTCCTTTGTTAAGTGTATGCTATGTTCGACCATGTTTATTCATGCCATGTTGTGATTTTTGTTCTAGACAATAAACCTAGGGTTTGTGTGCTTTGGAAAACTTTGTTGTGATTCAAACCTTTTTTGAAATTATTGTATGGATGATTGCAAATGCGAAAATTATTGGTTCTTGTAATGTGAAGCTTAGTTTTTGCCAAACCAGTATGCGTATCATTGTTGGGATTGGAATTTAGGAAGTGTAGGTATATTTCATATGCTTTAACCTCTTGGGATTGATTGATTGAAATGATCTGAAAGAACAATTGCTTGTCTATGGAATATCCTGTTAATGTCAAGAATGAGTTTTGAATGTGTATTGTTGTTGTTGTTCTTGATATAGTGTGGAACTGGGTTGAAATCTTATGAATGATAGTTGTCTTGAATTCCTGATGATAGTATATAATTAATTATGTGCCAAGTATTTGATGACGTTGTTGTGTGTCAAGAGTGTTGATTGTGTGGTTTGATTTGTTGCTTTGTGGAGGGACAATGTTAGGCACTACTAATGCCTTCTATTTCCTGCTATGAGGAACTCTTACGACTTGTAGGTTCCTTTACAAGCCATAAGGTTCTCTCGTAGCAAGCAACAGTCATCTATGGTTCCTTCATATTTCTCATACGAGGCTCACATACGACTCGCAGTTCCTGCTACGACTCATAGTGAGAGTCCCGTAAGCTTATCTGAATCTAAAAAGTGTTTCTAAAAATGGTTATGAGCCTAGATTATGACTCATAGGTCACCCTATGAGTCGTAACTGCGTCCCATATTTAGGACCAAAAAGCATTTTTGAAGGCATATCGGTTTTACGAGGGTTGTATACGACTCATAGGTCACCCTACGAATCGTAACTGCACTCGTATCTGCAAACCTGTAGTTGCATCAGTGAATGTTTACTGATTATCTATTTTTGTTTCTTGTTCTTTATTATGTGTTTTAATGGATCAAACATCTTGAACATATATGTTGCTATTTGGTTGGTTTGTAGATACAATTCCCTCAAAACATAAGTGAGCAATCTAAGCCTTTCAAAGGAGATCAATTGATGAGTCATCTGAGACAGAGTAATTCGAGGGCTCTGTGGAAGTCCACAGAGTCAGAGTAGACCCTAAGGCCAATAGACCCTAGACCCGGGCACTAGTAGCACAAACGCCCATGGAAGTTAGCAGTTCCTCCTAGTCTAAAGAGAAGGAACAACAGGGTAACACAGATGGGTCAGATAGTAGCTTGCCACAGATAAGCCCTTCACATTCCGGCTCCTAGTCAGAGTCCGAGAGTACTTCCCGGACTCAGCAGGAGGAAGTCTAGTCCCAACCTCCAGTCAACCGCAGATGGTGGGTCTATGAGATTTAGGAAATATACGACTAGGGGTTGGAGCCTAAGGGGCAAGGTAAGCTGGCCTGCCAATTTCATGAGGAGTCTCGGTTGAATGCCTCAGGGTTAGAGTACCCGAATCAGATGCTGGGATGGATAAGCACGGACTACAGTGGACCACACAATGGCTGGACAAATATGCCCCTTACATAGTCCATACATTCTATGAGGCATATCTTGCTACACTCCGATGGGTGCTACCAAAGAATAAGAGGCCAATAGAGGAGCCAAGGTTATGGCTGGTGACTGTCAGGGGGAGAAAACTTGATATCTCAGAGGAGACAATCCTATGAATGCAGTTTGGGCCCATTTATAGAGTTCCTCAATCTACTGCAAAGTACGATAACCGTATTGATAAAATGAGGAGAGCGGTGACTGGGAAGGTCATTGAGGCCAGGACAGAGTTTCTATGGTGGATAGCCATTCAAATAAGCAAGGTGTCGAGCCGACATGGGTCACAAACCATACAAATCCTATAGTTAAAGCACACCTCTCATTCCGGGCCAAGTTTTTATGGTCCATTATCCGTTGGCGTATTAGGCCAACCTTCATGGATAATTTGATCACCCTTAAGAGAGCCTTACTGTTGACCAACATTCTAGCTGGCTATGCTATAAATTGGGCCTGGATTATTTCAGAGCAGATTCACAAGGTTGCAGTTATGATGAACACCTCACTACCATTTCCAGTTCTGATCCATCGATATGCAGTGCAGTAGGTGCTCCTATTGATCCTCACCGGGACCCTCAAGTAGAGACGCCATGCACTATAGATCCTAGTCTAATAAAGGCTGATGAGAATCTAGTGGCCTTACCTAGAGCAGCTCCTCCAGCTATCCCAGAGGATTCCTGGTAGAGCCTCAGATTCTAGGTTTACCTCCAGTTACTACTGGCACTACTCCGGCTACCACAGAGCCTACACCAATGGTTGAGATTGAGTCTACACTATCCTCTAGTATGCCAGCACCAGCAGCATCTACTTTACAGGTTGACCCTCTTTTCTATGATGTTGCTTTTCAGGCTTTATTACACAGGGTGGCTGTAGCAAAGCAGGTACGAGAGTTGTCAGTACGGGTCCAACCATTGATTGATTAGACTGTTCGGGAATCTGAGGAGAGGATGAGGGCATTTTCCTAAGATTCAGTTGATGAGAAAGTCCGAGTTATGGATGCCCGAGTCGATGTATTTGAGGTTAGAGTCCACAAGAGGCTTGAGAGAGCTAGGCTTACTGATGCGAGAACAGTTACTGTGGAGTTGGCCAAGTTCAAGGCCGACTTCTTACAGCTGTTGGCAGCCCCTGTTCCAGCCCCAGAGGTAGAACCAGTAGATGATGAGGCATTTGATTGGCTCACTGACTGTCCAGACACACGTGGGAAGAGGCTTCTTGATTAGAGTGACAACCCAGAGCCGACCCCGAAGAAGCCGTGATTGGAGGAGGAACCCATACCTGAGGAGGTGATGCAAGAGTCACTTTTGTTAGTGGCTATTCATAGGGAGTGAGCACAACACACCCCACATGGAGAGGGTACTTCCGGTACAACTACAGAGGAGAGGCAGCCCCAAGACTTCGCAGATCAGCCCGAGACCGGTGCTTTATGCACCATGATGTTTGACTTATTTTGACACTAGTTCTCATTTTGTCATGTTGGATACTTTGTTCTCTTTCCAGACAATTTTTTTTATGTTGGTTTTTGATTGTGTTTAAATATTCTTATGTTGGAGTTTATTTTTACTTACACTTTAAATGCTAATTTTTGGTTTTTAATGGATGTATGTATATATTTTTATGTCATTGTGTGTTGTTCTCGTTCTTGTCTTTACTTTGAGGACAAAGTATCCGATTTTGGTGGGGTGTAGGAGTTATGGATTAAGGTGAAGTCTAAGTAGCCTCATGTCCATAAGTTCCCCTATTTTTGATCCTAAGGTTTCTTGTCATGTTTCTTTTTCCTTGTGGATGTTTACTTTTCTATTAAACGGGCATGTTTAGGTAGTGTAGATAATGGGTAAATTCATAGTAATGTTACCTATTGGCATATATATAATTTTTAGATGTGTTTTTAATGTTTTGATAAATAATTGGGTACCCTCAAAATTTTTGAGGTTGTGATTATTGATGTATTCATACATTTTTGAGTAGTTGGCAATGTTTGTTCTGATATTGTGAAGGTAAGCTGAGACTGAAAATATGACTTGTGAGTCTATACTTGATTGTGGATGTAATTGCCATGTGTGTTATAAGCTTATTTTGCTGCATTCATCCATCTTATATGGACCCAGAACTCGCCTTGTTACTCTAAAAGCAGTTTGGTGATATGGTGTATGTGTAAAGGATCTTAGCCTTTGTTCTTTGAGTGAACCCACTTTTAGCCTAAATGATCTACCAAATGAGTGAGTGACTCCCTTGTTCCAAACTTTTGAAGCTTATCATGCACTCATTCTTTCTTGATACCTTGCTAGCTTAACCTTGTTTGATGAAATACCTTGATATTGACTTTAGCTTATCCTTGAACATGTGAACCTTAATTGAGGTCAAAGGCCTAAGTTGAGGGTGACTGCAGTTGGTGGCCCTGGTTTGAGGCATAGTATTGTGTACTTCACCTGAGGCTAAAAGGCCTAAGTTGAGGGTGTCCCTTATTGTGGTAAATGACTAGTTGGGAAATTAAGAAAGAAATGAAAACGCATGAATCAAGTGAAGAAAAAGAAAAGAAAAGTGCATTGAATTAAGAAAAGAATAGCAAAAATGAGTCTGAAATCGAGGTACAGTTGAAAAAGAGAAAGAAAGCACTCGAGAAAAGTTCAACATCAGAGAATAAGGGTGGAGTGATTAAAAATGGGTTGGATTATGAAAGCAAAATTTTTTTGGTAAACATGGTTCAAGGATAGCTTTTAGTCACTACTTACCTAAAATACCATACCGAAGTACCCTGAACCAATGTTACAAGCCTATAAGTCCTGAAGTGATCCAACTTCACTTTATCACCAAGCTAGAAGATAAGTATAGAGGCAAGCTAATGGTGTTAGTCAGTACGCATTGAATTTCAATTTTGAGAGTGAGAATGCTTCCTCAGTCCATGAAGTCTAAATGCTTTTAAGTATGAGGGACTTCTTTCCAGTGAAGGCATTTGCACTACTTAGCATATGACTATACCAGCGATTGTTGATGGTCAATTCTCCTTAGCTTGTCATAGTTAGATTGCATGTCTCTCATTATGTTATTGTTTGCTTAATAACTTTGCAATCCCATTTTGAAAATAGTAGTTGGGTACCTGAATCAAAGGAGTTGTAGTATATGCCATTATAATAGCTGTTATGTATTTCTCTTTGTTTGCATAGATTGAGTCGTCGCTTGAGGACAAGCAACAATTCTAAGTTTAGGGTGTTAATGTGCTATCAAAATACATCATATTTGGTGCCTAAAACAAGGGATTTTGTGTGTTCTTAAAGCGGCTTTTTAGTGTTTTGATGTGTTTTTGTATTAATCTTGCAGAAAAGTTAGGTTGACATGATTTTGAAGAAAAGTTGCAGAATTTGCTGAAGCATAGGCCTTATGAGCCTACCTACGAGTCGTAGCTCAAGCTACGAGTCATAGGATGGTGTCATAGTAAGAATCAGAGACTAAAATTTAGAAATCTGCTAAGTGGAGGTCACCTTACGGGGCCATCCGACGAGTCATAAGTCACATTATGTCTCGTATAGGTGGACTCCTAGCAAGAATCAGAGAGCCAAGATGTTGGAACAAAAACTGAAGACCAAGACGACGATACCAACATATGATTCATTGCTTAAGCAACGACTCATACCTATAGATTATACCAGTTTAGTCCAAGATGTCAAGAACCTAATACAAGATCCCGACTACGACTTGTAGGTCACCCTATAAGTACTATCTACGTAACTTATCAGCTGCTAGCTGTCTTCTCTATATAAATTCTAGGGTTATTTTGTAAATACTATACATAGTTTAAGCTAGGTTTAAAGAAAGGGTTCGACCAGTAGACTATTGAGAATCACATTTTGAATCTTTTATTAGTTCTTTTAAAGTAGCTAATTGTTCTCTCTTGGAAAACCCATTTTGGGGATTGTAAATCTTGCCTTGTACTTATTATTGAACAATCAAACTTGTGGGTTTGCAACTTGTGGTGCCTATTTTCTTCATTGTTATTGGTAAAATTCTCAACTATGTTCATTATTTGCATTCTTATGTGTTTTTCCGTAGCCATGAGTAGCTAAGCACCCACAACTTGGGGTTGTAGGAACCATGGGTGGTTGACACTGAGATGACCTAGGTTTCTTGCATTTCTATGATTGGAGTTTTGCATGTATTATCTATTTCCCTTCATTATTATTGTTGTTTGGGGGTGGCCAACAACAAACCCCGCCTACTATCCCAATCTCGACCAAGGTAGTGATGAATAGGAAAAGGAAAGTGGATGACAGAATTCTATTTGATGTGCTCTCATCTAATCAACCAATCCTGACCACGGGGAGGTTGACTGGGACAATGGGTAATGGTTAGTTGGCATGCCATGGCTGCCAACCAAGCGCCATGGTGAAATTCAACCTTCACCCTCACCAAAGGGCTAGAAGAACCTAAGTTACCATCCTGCATGCAAATCATTGATTATAGTTATATTATCTAGGGTAATCAACTCAACAAACCATGGAAAACACAATTCCAATGTTGTTTCCAAAATTGAGTGTTTCCTCGCGTTATAGTTAGTGGTAGTTTTATTCTATTTTTGAAATACAAAAACTCTCTCATTTAGAGATTATAGTCATAAATACTAGAAATGATTAGTGGTGAAATTTTGTAATCAAACCCTGTATTCTCTATGAATTCGATCCTTACCTCGGTTAGGTTAATTTCTGACAACGATCGCTTTCTTATTGGAGCATGAACATCATCAACCACCCACACGATGCCTATCATCAAGGCTTCGCTTAATTTTCTCGCCAAATTTTGGTGGGCTATTGTTCGATCATGCATCTGGCCGACCTTGGCAGAAAATACTTTTGTACCAAAGCATGAAGTTTTTGTTACCAATATCTTGGCTGGCTATGACATTGATTGGGCCTGCCTCATAACCGAGTTAATACATGAGGTCTCACTGAAGTGGGCTACCTCTATCCCTTTACCTTGTTTGACCTACAAACTTTATGTAGAGTCTAAGGTGGAGAGTTTACATCAGCTAGACTGGTTAGTTGAGTCCTAACACACTTTGGAGATTAACCTGATCAAGGCTGATGAGAATTCGATCGCACTTCGGCGTGCACAACCGCCTTTTCTGACAGAGATGTTTAACTCGACGTCACTACCTGAGGGTTCTGAGATGGAAACCACCACCGCTACTACTACTACTACTGACAAGAGGCCACCATAGCATGGTGTCTATGAGGAGAGGGGCCTACTATTATTTCTACCGCACTAAAGGACACTACTTCATAGAATCCTACAACAGGCATGGTCTAAATGTTCGCTGCTTCTATTCAGGCCATGGTTCGGAGATTGTCATATGTTGAGGCCTAGGTGACTCTGGTTATTTAGTAGATTAGGTTGTTGATCCAATAAGCTATTGCAAATACGGAAGGTCGGAGTCAGGCAAGACCATATTTCTGTCAAGGATACCCACTCGAAGCCTTCGAGGAGTTGGTACAGAAGAGATTGGCTGAGGCCCGACCTTCAAATTTGTTAGCATTGCAGAAGGAGATTCAACAGCTTCGGGCTGAGACAACAACACTAGCGGCACCAGTCACACTACCAGAGGCGTTATCTCCAGTATCGAAACTTAATTTATTTGCTCCCAATGAGCCTACCAATTTTTCCCTCAAAAAGAGACTTTGCACGGAAGAGGATCCGAAGGAAAAACATGTACATGCAAGGAGGGGGAGGAGAAGGATCTCGAGCGTTTATTGAGAGATATTGAGGCACAAGGAGGAGATGTGGCTAGCTTATGAGTGTGATCGGTTGAGGGGTATTGGCCCCTTCGGACAGAGTACCACCACTGAGCAGACTACCCTATAGGGAGAGGGTGGCTAGACTTAGCCAGAGACTGGCGCTTAGGTGCCCAGGTATGGTTTTTGACCCCTTTATGTGTTTTTTTTGTTTGAGTTTGTGCATTGGGGACAATGCACATCTTTTTTGATGGGGTGTAGGTAGTTTTGGGCCTTAGTGAAGTCTCAATAGCTTATGGTCCATTACTACCCCAATTTTTGATCCCGAGGTTTTATTGCTTGTGTTTGTTTTCCTCATGGATATTTAATTTCTGCTAAATCGACACATTTATGATATTTAGATAAAATTTGTAGCATATAGTACTAATACTTGTGGCATATACTATGTTTTTGTGTTTTGTTTTGAAAAATGGTACCCATAATTTTTTTTTGGTTAGTAGTTAGATAGTGGCCATGCATGTTTAGGTGCTTGAAAATATCTGTTCTTGTAAGCGGGGGTAAATTGAGAAAGAAAGCATGGTCTGTGAGTCTTTTGTTAATAAGTATGCAATGCCATAAGAATTTGAGCTTACTTTGCTAGATTCATGTATTTTGTGCTAATTCAGAACTTGCCCTGTTACTCTAAGTTAGATTGTAGATTAAATAGATTAGGAAAGGATCTTAAGCCTTTCTTCTTAATAGTCTACTTTAGCCTAAAATTTACCAACCAAATGATGATATAACCATTGTTCCAAATATTTGAGCCTTACATGTACCAATTCTTTCTAAACACCTAATCAACCTAGCCTTATCTAGTGAAAAATTCTAAATTTGGCCCTGGTCCGTCCTTGAACATTGTGCATGTTGACTGAGGTGAAAAAGTAGAAGTTGAGGGTGGCTACCAAAAGTGGACCTGGTTTGGAGGAGAGATATTGTGTACTTCAACATAGGCTAAAAGCCTAAGTTAAGGGTGGCTAGTGTAAGGGTAAAAGCACAAAAATAAGGGGGAGAGTTAGGAAAGAAGAGAAAAAGAAGAAAAATCATGTATCGAGTGCAAGAAAAATAAAGGATGCCTTAAGTTGAGCTAAAAAAAGCAAAACAAAGTATAAAAACAAGGCAAAAAGTTGAAAAATGAGAAGAAAGCACCCAAAAAAACTTGAATAAGGTAAAAGGGATAATAAGGTGAAAATGACAGGGTTAGTGGGGCAAGCGTGTAGAAAAATGCAGTTTCAAAGGGCAATTAGTAAGTATTTCCCTAAAATATCATACCAAAGCCCCTAGAGCCTAGATACAACCCTTAAAAATCCTAAAATGATCCTAGTCCAGTTAGTTGAATGTCTGAGTCATGAGTATAAGGGCAAGCCTATGGTATTAGTCATTATACATGAATATCTTTTGTGAAACTGAGTCTTTTTGAACAGTCCAAGGTTAAACATGAAATCATCACTTAGTGTCAAATATGAGACTTCTTTCTCTGAGGGTACTTGCATTTCATTGTTAGCATTTGACTTGTTTAGTGATTGTGGACTGTTGATAGCCCCTTACAAATCATAATTGTGCTGTCACATGCACCAATTTGCATTGGTTTGCTCAATAGCTAACTAATATTATTTTGAAAAGATGGTGTAGGTATTTGAGTTTGAGAAGTATATGATGAATGCCATTGAATTGAGTTCTGTGTGTGCTAAATTGTGCTTTTTCAATCTAAACCAATAGATTTCAAAGGCTAATACGAAAATGTTTAGTTTTCATAAGATCTTCTTGGCTCTTATTCAAAGAAATAATATATATATATTGATAGATTTTTGTTATATCTGTGGGGGGGGAGGGGGATCAGGAAGGCATTCGGGGCTCCCCAGGCTGGGACATCTCACCCAACCTTCTCTCTCGCCTGTCGATTAAAGCTCGTAGTTTAACTCTTGCTTTTGCCTTAGCAATAACTTTCTTCCCACCCTCCGACATTTCTTATTGAAAAGCGCAAAAAGATGAATCACCAGCTCAGGCGGTGCGAAGGGTAAGGTATAAGAAAGCAAGTGCTTTCGTTTGTGATGCCAACTGGGGCATCACTCACTCACCTGAGGTCAACATTAGGCAATTACTTGCTTTCTATAGGGATCGGGGGGCACTAGTTCGGATTGCTCCGTTATCTGTCGATTGCCTTCTCTCCCATTACCTTACTATATTGTCTAAATAAATTGAGTCAGCTTGAGGGAAAACAACAATTTTAAGTTGAGAGTGTTTTTATCTGCAACAATACTACACATTTGATGCTTCAAACTTAGGATTTTGTATGTTCTCAATGCGATATTTATGGGTTTTATGTGTTTTTGTGTTTAGATTTGCAGGAATACAGGTTGACCATGATTTGGGGAAAAGTCATAGAAGATTGTTGGTCTTTGATGATCTACGAGACCCACTACATATAATAGAGCATTCTATGAGTCATAAAGGCATTTTCGTGATAAGTTTTAGTGAAGGATAAATTCTGATGATTAGCTCAACGAGACATGCATATGAGTCTTAGATGTATTCTACAAGCTGTATTGATGGTTTTCGTGAAAATTTTCAGTGAGGGATAATTTGATGAAGTTGATGTCTACGAATATATAGTACGAGTCATGGATTGGTTTATAGGTCGTACAGTGAAGTCGTAGAAGAGAAGTCCAAAATACCAGGAGCTGATTACAAGACTCGACTATGAGTCGTAAAAGACACTACAATTGTAGAGACCTTTCGTGGAGTCCCTCGACCAGTTTTTCTATTTTATTTAGGACTTAATTATAATTACTAAAAATAGTACTTTTAGATTATTTTTTAGAGATGGTATCAGGGAGGACGTGATTATTCAATACTTTTAGGGTTTGTACTTAGAGAACTCAATACTTGAGAGCGAAAATTGTGAGAAAACACTTATGGGTGAAATATGATCTTGAAGCTTGTGATTCTCATTCTTTTTGGATTTGCTTGATTTCAATTCAATTCGATAAGTGTTTAATTATGTTTTCTCAATTCATAATTTCTTTATCTACCCATAGCAGGAGTAGCTAAATCCACAATTAGGGTCGTGGGAACCATGGATAACTAACTAAGTAAACCAGGATAATTTACAATCTTGGAATGGCTATATGCATGTATTAATCAATTTTCTTTATTTTGCAGGTTTTCTAATGGTGGCCAACATTAGAACCCCCCAAGTGTTATTGACTGAACAAAAGTAGTAATGAATAGGAAATGAGATTGATTAGCAGGATTCGATTATTGTGTTCTCGTCTAATCAATCGAACTGGGCCAAATGGAGGTTGTACTGGGACTTATAGGTAATGGTTAGTATTGCAAACTATGGAGATGGGCCAAGTCACATAGTGAAATTTTCCTCTCACCTTTGACCAAAGGGTTTAGTGAACTCAAATACCGTCTTGCATGCTATACACTAGACATGAATTGGGTTATCCGGTGATACTAAGTTGGGGAATCATGGGGAGCACAATATCCTATTTGCACTCTATTATTTATTGTTTCTCATTCTAATTAGTTTAGTTACTTTCTTATTGATTATTGCACTCCTCACTTTAGGGAATTAAGTTGATTAATTACTTGGATTGCTTATTAATGAATTGGTCTTGAGTCTATGTATTTCCTATGGGTTCTCCCCTAACCTTCATTAGGTTTTATATTTTGGCAACAACCACTTTATCCTCTAAAAGGGAGGTGTCACTTGGGCGACATCAACCAACAATAGAACCTGCCTAATGTTACTGACTTGACCAAGGTAGTAATGAATAGGAAAACAGATAAATTAATAGGATTCAATTGATTTGTTCTCTTGTAATCAACTAAGCTGGGCCAAGGTGAGGTTGTACTGGGACTAATAGGTAATGGTTCGTAATACACACTATGGAGATGGGCCAAGTCGCATAGTGAAATTCACCCCTCACCTTTGACCAAAGGGCTTGGTGAACTTAAATTATTGTCCTGTATGCTAGGCACTAGACAAGAATTAGGTTATCTGGTAATACCGAGTAAGGGAATCATGGGGAATACAATACCCTTGTTGCTTTCTATTATTGATTTTCTCTTGTGATAGTTAGTTTACTTTTCTCATAAATATTGCAAACCCCCACCTCTGGGGAATTAAGTTGGTTAATTACTCATATTACATATTGGTGAATTTTTCTTGTTTCTATGTCCTCCCTGTGAGATCAACTCTAACCTTGTTTAGGTTATATATCTTAACAACGACCACTTTATCCTCTAAAAAGGAGGTGTAAGTTGGGCTATATCAAGATTTTTGCACCGTTGTCGGGGAATACGGCTAGACTTAGTGAATTCATTAGAAATTCGAGTGTCAGTCCTTTGTTCACTTATTTTACTTTTATTTGTTATTTTTTGTTTATCAGGGTGTACGAGTAGTGTATGCCCAACACTCGAAGTCGAGGCAATCCCTTAGCTCCATTTGGTCAAGAAATCCATAGAACTTCAAGAAGAATGGCCCAAGACATCACTAGTAATGCGGCCAATCCAGCTCTGAATAAGAACAATAACGAGAATGTTAGGAATGAGAACCCACTTCCTTTGGAGGACATTCCACAACCTTATGATTTCAGCGCAAATGCTTACTATTGGAATTAGTGTATGTTCAATCCTATAGCTATAGAGTTGACTAGAACTATTGTGTTGCCACCACTACCGGCAGATGCAAAGTTCACAATCTCGAGTGGGTTACTCTAGATGCTGCTGAACCGTGGGTAATTTCGGGCATACCATAAGGACCCACATAGCCACCTACACAATATGGCATTTGTCTGTAAGAGTGTGATAGGGACACAAAATCTGTCAATGGATACTGTGAAACTTCGTATCTTCCCATTAGTCCTTACGAGCAATGTTGTATTTGGTAATCTGAGCTCGCATATAGTTCAATCACCAGCTTGGCACTTGCAGAAGGCATTTTCGGAAAGGTTCTTCCCTAGATCGAATAAACTCAAGTTGAAGGAGCAGATCAACAACTTTGACCAACTTCCTAGTGATTCGATAAGCACTAATTGGGAGCGGTTCACAAAATGTCTGAGGAGCATCCCTGACCACAAGATAGTTCATGACACCCTGGTAGAGATCTTTTACCATGCCCTTGATAAGACAGTCAGGCTGCGCTGACACTTTCATGGGGGCATGTTCCTAGATCAACCATTTGCAAGGATTGCAGAGCGAATGAAAAGAGTGATCAAGACAAATCGTACATAGGGGTAGCGAGATAAAGCTTCCACAAAGAGTTCATATGATGTTAGTGTGGGGTCAGGCAAGCCCGAATCAATGAATAAATCATGTATCAGCTTGCTCAGTTTCACACAAGTATAGATATGATGATAAAGCAGGGCCAAGAGAGAGTGAATATAGTGGTTCACCAACCTCAACATGCACCCATGTACGAGGAGCTATACTATGATGAGGATGCTTATTTTGTTGCAGATTAGAAGGGGGTTTTCCGAACTAATGCCCAACAGTCCAATCAGGACTATGGCGCCAAGGTCAAGGAAACCAAAGTCATAGCTTTTGTAGAGATAGAGCTTACAAGACAAATACAGACGATACTATAATAGGAACAGCGGTCCAGATGCAAATTGGGGTCACAGAGAAGGCTTCAGAAATGGTCCTTATGTGCCACCACTCAACCGTGATGCAGGTGCAGGAAATTCTAGAATTGAGGAGATATTTGATCACTTGTTGAAGAAGGCTAAGGCATAGGCCGAGACTCTAAGGGGCATGAATCAAATATTTTAAGTATTAATTAGAAAATAGAGTCTCACTCTATGGCTATCAATAACTTGAAGAACAGTTTGGTCAAGTATCGACTCTGCTTAACCAGCGTTAGAGGGGTACATTGCCTAGCAGTGCTATGCAAAATCCTAAAAATAAAGGGCAGTGTATGGAAGTCACTACTTTAGGGTGGCAAGAGCACTATTGATCCTCCTATGCGGATTGGTGCAGAAGATGCTCATGAGGAGATGGTTGCAACAAAGGATGCGGATGAAGGAGATGATCATAACAAAGATGGGGTGAGTAAAGCAACTACTATGCCACAAAGGTTTGAGCCCGTCCCTAGGCCTCCTTCTCCATTCCCTCAAAGAATAAAAAAGAGGGAGCAGGAAGGAAAGTTCAAGCACATTCTCGCCATGCCAAAACAACTCTCCATCAACATCCATCTCATCGAGGCATTGGAGAAGATGTCGGGTATTGAAAGTACATGAAGGACTTGGTCACAAGAAAGAGCACTATAAGTCAAGAGCTTTCTTAGGAGCTTCAGCACTATAGTGCTATCACTATGAAGTCCTTGGCTCAAAAGCGTGAAGATCCTGGTGCTTTTACCATATCGTACACCATTGGAGATGTAGTCTACGAGGGCATTGTGTGATTTAGGTGCTAGTATCAATCTGATGTCCCTTGCGGTCTACAAGAAGCTTTGATTGGGAACCCCTACTCTTACTAGCTTGCGGTTATTGATGGCAGATCGCACGGTGAAGAAACCCATGGGGATACTTTATGATGTGTTGGTAAAAGTGGTGAAATTCATATTCCCTGCAAACTTTGTGCTCCTAGACTAGGAAGTGGACTTCGCCATCCCAATCATCTTGGGAAGACCCTTGCTAGCCACTGGACGAGCCTTACTGGATATGTAAGCTAGTCAACTCAGGTTTGATTGAATGACGAAGAAGTTGTCTTCGATACCTATCCGTCTATGAAGCCTCCAGACGAGTTGAAAAGTAAAGTTTGTGCAATTGGTGAAGTCTAAGTAACCTTTTCTCCTAAGTCATGTTAGGACAATAAATCAGGTGCTACTTGGGAAGTAATCCAAGGCTTTTGATGTAACAACATAGTTGTAGGTTTATTTTCAGTTTTTGGATTCATAGGTAGTTTATTTTCTTGTGGTTTGATTGTAATTTTGGACATTGGGCTGGTTGCATATAGGGTAACATTGTATTTTATGAAGAGTATGTAGGTACTGGACTTAGTCAGGTAGTTTGGCTGAGAAGAGCACCAAGTTGGGTTTCTACGATTGGGTCTACAAGCCATAAATCCCTTTATGACCCATACATCACCTCATGGAGAATTCCAGTAAGCAGAAAAATATGTACTCCATTCCACGAGCCAACTTTACAGTTTGTAAATCAAACTACGAGTCGTAAATGGGGCTTGTGGATCCCAGGTAAGTTTTTTAAAAATTTGCTAAGTGTTGAGGATTCTACGACTAACTCTATGAGCCGTAAAAGAATTTAGGACTTATGGACTGGTCCGTCCGTGATCCCTAATCCTAAAAACTAGGATTTGGATGTTCTATAAAACCATGATTTATGAATCATAAAATTTCTATGGACCATAATCAGGGTCTCGTAGAGTTCAGGCCTAGTAAATTTTCAATTGACCAGAAAAATATAAATAGAGGGGTCAAAATTATTTTGACCCAACAATTAACCTAATTTACTAAAATTACCCAACCTACCCCACTCTCTCAAACTTCAAATCACCCCCGGCCACTGTCGACCAAATTTTCGGCAATAATTCCGGCTACCGTAGGGTTTCAAGTCTAAATCACCTTATTCATCTTCTTCACTTGTACTCAAAAGCTTTGTAAGTTTTTTATTTAAGTTAACACCTCTAATTTTCCTTGTTTTCGAAAGATGTGAATATTGTGTGGGGAATGGTGGTGAGACATAAAATCGATGCTTAAATTGAATTATGATTAGTAGAAATTAGGTTTCCCTTGCTTGAATTATCATCTAAGTCTAAAATTGGGCACTTGGCCTTTTGTTAGTGTCTTAGTTATTTGTGTTTGTGCCTATTGAATAACTCACCACACATACTTGAATGATTGTTTTTATGAGTTGGTGAGTGATGAATAGGTAAATGATCTTGTTTGAATAAAATAGAAATGGCGGGAATCATAGGATAATCCATGTTAAATAACTTTCTATGGGGTGTATGCGTGTTGAACATGTTTGGGGTGATAAGTGTGGTTTGTTAATCATGTGGGTGCATGTGTTCTTGCTTCAACGGTGATAATTTGTTGGGTAAAATAGTCTCTTGGGGTCCATGTGATGGAATTAGACTCTCAGGTGACTGAGTTTTCTAGTTTACAAGTGGCTTTTACAACCCGTAGAGTAATCCATGAGTCGTAATTGCCTCTCATGCACAATTCTAGAAACCTGATGCTTTTGAAAATCCATCAGACGAGACCTTCTATGAGTCATAAATCACTTTGCAGCTCGTAGATAGGTCTCGTAGATCCCTGCCTGAAATTAATTACTACTGGAATTCTCTATGACCCAGTCTATGACTCGTAAAACACTTTACGAGTCATACTTGTCTAATAGACCTTTCTAATAGTTAAAATTGTTTGAAACACTAGTTTACAAAGGCTCTTTATGGCTCATAGCATCCATTACGGCCCGTAAGGAAGCTTTCATAAAACCAGTTTATAACTCAATTCAGAACATTTTTGCATTCCATTTTTTGATTTGTGGGGGCTAACCATGGCGCATATATGTCTCTGTTTCGGGTATGATGGCTCCTAAATCTAAACACGCTGAGATTCAGGCTATGAGGAGGAGTCTCAGAGATGAGCCTTCAGATGATGAGCAGATTACTCAGTTAAGTTGTTCAATAGAGGTCTTAGATATCACACTGGACCAAGAGACTATTGAACTACAGACCAGAGCCGCTGCTAGAGCTGGACGTGCTCAGGCTGTTGTTTCTCACATTCCCTAGTATGAGGAGAGAGGTAGTGACGAGAGATGGTTACACAGATGACTCCATCCGGAGAGGAGTCTAGCTTTGAGGGAGGCTCCAAGGACAAATCAAAAGCAGAGTCTTCCAACACACTATCATCATCATCTGTACCTGATGCCCTTACTACCAGTAGTTTGTCAAGGGAATGCAGGAGATCTACATAAAGGGCACACTACTGGGATAGTCCATTTATGAGGAGACCAGAGTTATTTCTGACATACTTGATTGCATCCCTGGCCTCCAGGACACGATGATTAGACATGGCTTTAATAGCTGTCCAATTCTGTTGAACGTACTCCCCAACTATAGTGAGGGAGTTCTATGCATCCTAAGCATCCACCGTCTAGCTTACTCTTCCTAAGAGGAAGAAGCCCCTCGCTCATCCCAAACTAATTGAGACGAGGGTGAGGGGGCAGCAAGTGGATATACCAGAGGAGACCATCTATCATATGTTATTTGTCCTAATTTTCGTACCCCTAGATCCATCATAGAGTTTGACTACAAGGTGGTGAAAATGAGGGATTCACTAGTGATTAAGGATCTTGAGTGGCAAGCCACATTGATGGGATGGGTGGATGGATATATTATAGAGCAGGGTCTAGAACCTTCTTGGGTCGCCACTCGCTCAGAGCCTATTGTCAAGGCTTTGCTCAGTTTCCCTGCCGAATTTTGGTGTGCGATTGTTCGTTTACATATCCATCCAACTTTTGCTGATAACAATCTGACGCCAGAGCATGCGGTTTTGATTGCCAGCATCTTAGCTGGGTATGTGATTGATTGGGCCACTTTATTGCTGAGCATATCCATGAGGCTACACTAAAGAGGTCCACCTCCATCATGTTCCCACACTTGATTTACCGGCTCTGTCTAGAGTCGCGGGTGGAGATACGATATCAGTTAGACTATATGATTAAGGCCCAACATATATTGGATCCCAGCCTGATCAAGGTTGAAGAGAACCTAGTGGCCTTCTGGTGAGCACAACCTCTACCTATGCTTGAGATATTTGCCCCAATGCCACCGCCAGAGGGCTTTGAGACAGCCATCACGACCACTGCTGCTGCTACTGAGGAGAGGCTCCCGCAGCCCAAGGTAGTTGATGAGAGGGGTCCCACTATTACTGCTCCTGTACCAGAGCACACTACTACACTACCTAATACTACGGGGATGATCTACGTGTCCGCCGCTTCTATACAGGCCTTGGCATAAAGATTATGTCATGCTGAGTCACAGATGACTCAGCTTGTTCACAAGATCTAGCCATGGGTTTGCCAGGCGATTGCATACTCGGAGGATCGTTCGTAGGCATTCATGGTCACTACTATTTATGATTGTATCTCTATCATTGATTCCCGCATCGATGGATTCGAAGAGAGGGTGCAATGGAGATTTGGCGAGGCCCAGACTTCAGATTTGTTAGCTCTGCAGATGGAGGTCCCACAGCTCTGAGCTAGATTGACAGCAGCACTAGCGGCACCGGTTGTACTACCATCGACTACACCTAAGGTGCCCGTAATTGATTTATTTACTTCTGGAGAGTCGACCCAATCTTTCCTTAGGAAGTGACCTTGTATGTATAAGGAGCGAGATAAGAGATATGTACATGAGTGGATGATAGAAGAGGTGCTCTTGAGCTTGCCTTGAGCAGATCGAGGCATGATGAGGAGATGAGACAAGTTCGAGTAGTGGACTAGGTAAGGGGTGTTGGCCCCTCCAGACAGAGTACTATTGCTGAGCAGACCTACCTATAGAAAGAGGGTGGCCAGACTCAGCCATAGACTGGCGCTTAGGCGCCAGGTATATTTTTGACCCCTTGTGTTCTATCTCATTTTGATTTTGTGCATTGGGGACAATGCACATCATTTTCAATGGGGTGTGGTTAGTATGGGCCTCAGTAAAGTCTGAGTAGCTAGGGTCCATAACTACCCCAATTTTTGATCCTAGGGTTTTCTTGCTTGTGTTCTTTTTCCCTGTTGGACATATTTAGGATGTTTAGATAATATTTGTAGCATATAATACCAACACTTATGGCATATATCATGTTTTTATCTATTGTTTTAAAAAAAGATATCCACCAAAAATTTTGATTAAGTAGTTAAATAGCAACCATTAATGTTTAGGTGTTTGACAATATCTATTTTGATAAGTAAGGGTACATTGAGATACAAGCATGATCTGTGAGTCTTTTGTTGATAATATATGCCATGCCATGTGAGTGTGAGCTTAATTGGATAAATTTTTCTATTTTATGCTAATTCATAACTTGACCTGTTACTCTAAGTTAGATTGTAGATTAATTAGATTAGCAAATGATCTTACGCCATTATTTTTAAATAGTCCCTTTTAGCCTAAAGATGTCCAACCAAATGATTATATATCCCTTGTTTCTAATGTTTGAGTCTAACATGTACTTATTCTTTGAAAACACCTGATTAACCTAGCCTTGTCTAGTGAAAAATCCTGAAATTGGCCTTAGTCTTTCCTGGACATTGTGTAACTTGACTGAGGCAAAAATTCTAAGTTGAGGCTGGCTACCAAAAGTTGCCCTGGTTCAGATGATGGATATTGTGCACCTCAACACAGACTAAAAGCCTAAATTAAGGGTGGCTGGTGTAAGGGTAAAGCATAAAAACAAGGGGGTTGAGTTAGGAATATAGAGAAAAAGGAGAAAAATCATGTACTGGGTGCAAGACAAATAAGTGATGCCTTAGATGTGAGGTAAAAAGCAAGGTGAAGTGTAAAAACAAGGCCGAAAGCTGGAAAAAATGAAAAGAAAGCGCATAAAAGCTTGAAATAGGAAAAAGGGAGAATAAGGTGAAAGTAGCAAAGTTGTAGCGCAAAAGTGTAGAAAAATGCAGTTTCACAGAGTGCCTTTAGTCTTTTTAACCAAAAAACCATACTAAAGCCCCCTGAGCCTGCGATACCAGCCTAAAAAGTCCTAAAGTGAACCTAGTCTAATTAGTTGAAGGTCTGAGTCATGAGTATAGGGACAAGCCTATTATATTAGTCATCATGCTTGAATATCTTTGTTGAGAGTGAGTGTTTTTGTATAGTCCCAAAGTAAAAAATGAATACATCATTGAGTGCCAAAAATGGGACTTCTTTCTGTGAGGGAACTTGCATTGCATTGCATTGTTAGTACTAGACTTGTTCAGTGATTGTGGATTATTGATAATACCTTACTTGTCGTAGCTGTGTTGTCACATGCACCAGTTTGCATTGGTTTGCTACATAGCTATCTAATCCTATTTTGAAAAGTTGGTGTGGGTATGTGAGTATGAGATTTATGTGATGTATTCCATTGAGTTCAGGTCTGTGTGTTACTGTATTGTCAATGTAGATTGAGTGCATCGTTTGAGAATAAGCAACAATTTTAAGTTGAGGGTATTGATGTGCTATAAAATTACAACATTTTTTATGATTAAAATTTATGGATTTTGTGTGTTCTCAATGTGATGTTTGTGAATTTTATGTGTCTGTTTCTTTATCTTTGTAGGAGTACAGATTGCAAATAATTTTGGGGAAAGCTACAAAGTTGTTGCAGATTTTCTGTTATATGAGACATCTTATGGGTCGTAGATCATTCTATGAGCCGTAGGGTGGTTTCGTAAGGAATTTCAGTGAGGGGCCAAGTTTTTGAAGTTACTTCTAAAAACCTGCAGACGTGCCGTAGAAGAAGTTACGAGTTATAGATGAAGTTTCATGCCCTGAGGATCAGAGAATGAAGACTTTTTGAAGTTTATCACACGAAATCCCATTTATGGGTTGTAAACCATTTTACGAATTGTAAAAAGGTGGTGTAAAAGGCATTACTACGCTTATGAAAGCAAACCATTATCATAGTACTGTCTTCTTTCCTCGGCTTTTAAAATGGAATGACCTCCTTGCCAATAATGACTGGCATTTTGAAGCCACTACAAAATCGTTACTCTCTCATCACGAGAAAAGACAGATTGAGCAGATTATCCAGAATCCAGATGGTTCAATTGATCTAAAATTTCTTGACACTCGGGCTCGTCGAAGTTCCGCTTCTGCTTCAACCTCTTCCAGACCCCTGGAGGAAGAGTTAGATTCACGTTATTATTCACGTTGCCAATCTTTTCGCTCTTCAGAAAAGGGTCAGGTTAGTGTAGTAGATTTTTCAGGAGAAATCCCCAAAGTTTTTTTGAAACCTAGGGTCCAAGAACCTAGCAGTCCCACAGAGTCTGACATGGAGCCGCCAAGGCAATATATAAACCCTGGCTTGGGTGTTATAACTGCTGAAATGATTTTTCTCCTGACGTGAAGTCTTTAAAAGCTCTTTGGAAGGCACTAGAGAATAGAGTCAAAACTTTATGGTATGCAAATACCTTTTCTCAGGAACAAAAGTATTTGTTTCAAAAGAATGGATTTCTAATATGAAACGTTTAAAATGTGATATTGAATTTTTCAAATGGTTTGAAATCACTGGAAAATTAGATGACCAAAGAGAGTCTCTTTCTGTCCTAGTTAACAAATGGTATACTTAGACTAACAAAGTTGTAGAGTCTACCATTCCCCCTCTTGAAGGAATCAAAATTCCTCATGCTAATGAAATTGTTACTGCCTCACCTTTTAAGCTTAAGAGTGAAAAACCTAATCTTACTACTTTGAACAAAGACTTGGATAAAGTTATTGAGCAAAATAACTATACCAATCGGCTTTTGTACACTGTTTCTCAACAACTTGAAGAAACCAAACCAAAATTGGTTTTATCTACTCCCAGTCCTTCCAGGCCCAGTACTAGTCTTGGTACATTTGAGCCTAGCCCTATCTTCAAAACCCCCTCAGTTTTTAAAAGATAGATTTCCTAAAATTAGTGATGATTTTAAAGTTTCTAGAAAACTTCTTAACCAAATTAATGAGCAGCTGAACCATTTTAGTATTTTTGATAAATCAAATAAAGGGAAGGAGATAAAAAGTGTTCAGACCCTGAATGAGGACACCCTTTCCAAATTATGCAATACCGATATCATACTCGGAAATATTATTACAATCTACCCTCTTTACCAGATATCTAGTTTGACGAAAACCCGTATCTTTCCTCGTCCTCTTTTACTAGCAGTTATCTCACAGAATGGAATATTGATGGGCTGGCTGAACACCAGATCTAAAATAAACTCCATGAAATGGGTGTTGCAATAATTGCCTGCAAGGTTAGGGGTTCTTCTGACAAAGAGGCAGCAACCCTGATTGCCACAGGATTCATTGGTATGCTCAGAAATTAGTGGGATAACAATTTCACTGATAGTCTAACAAATAGTATCTTTGCCGTAACTACTGTTTCTACCACTATATAGGTTGAAGGTGGCATAGAAACTACTGTTCATGAACCCAACGAGGATGCCTGTGTGATCCTGCTCTACCACATTGCTAAACATTTTGTAGGTGAGCCCAAACTCTTTCAAGATAGGAGTCTTGAAATCCTTAACAACTTGTCTTGCCCCAAATTGACTGACTTTAGGTGGTACAAAGATAATATCCTTGCCATGGTTATGATCAGGCCAGACTGTGATAGTTACTTCTGGAAAGAAACATTCATTAGTGGTTTACCCCCTCTGTTTGCAGATAAGGTTAGAACCAAAATTCATGATAGATGCGAAGGCAAAATCCCTTACAGTCAGATGACCTATGGGGATATTGCTAGTTTCATCAACATCATAGGGTTAGAGCTCTGCACTGACCTTAAGCTTAAGATCAACTAAAAAAGGACCGGTTGACCTCTAAAGCTGAATTAGGAAGTTTCTGTCGTGACTTTGGTTTTACCAAACTAGAGTCTCCTCCTTCCAAGGTTGCCAAGAAATCTTTTAGGAAGTCCTCCCATAAGGCTAGAAGAACTAGACCTAGTCCTTCCAAGGACAAACCTGATAAACCTAGGAAGAAGTTGAAGAAGCGTCGACCTTCCGATAAGGAGGATGTTTATTGGAACTATGGAAACTCCGGTCATAGAGCCAGCCAGTGTAAGTCATCCCTTAAGCAGAAAAAAATCAACCTCTTAGGTCTGGATGATGATACTAAAGTAAAACTATTTTCTATCCTCCAACATAGTGATTCTTCTTCGGACTACTCTTCTTCAGATGATTATAGCGATGAAGAAAATATCAATGTCGCTTATGAGACTGATGAGAGTTAATCTGGTCAAGAATGCTCTTGTGAAGGTGTTTTTTATGATTGCACAATGAACACTATTCAGGTTATTACTGAGGATTCTAAAGAAGTTCTCATTGAAATCATTAACCACTCCAAAGATGAAGAGTCTCGTGCCAAATATCTTCTCGAATTGAAAAAACTCATTCTCAATTCCCAAGGGAAGAAACCTTCTAGGTCGTTAAGCCTTTTAATATGAAGAATGTTCTGTCTAGGCTTGATAAACCTTCTGAACCCTCGATCTCTGACTTACCAGAAGAAATGAACTCTCTTAAGCAAGAAGTCAGGGATATTAAATCTAGACTCAAAAAGATCGAGGTAGATACTCTCACCAACCAGGTCCTTCGAGATGTCTCCTCTCAAAATGATAAGGGAAAATCTATTTCTTTCCCTGATTCTGACAATCCTGTAGAGCCTAACTTTCCAGGAGAACATACAGATTTTCATCCCCTTCAAGAACCTCATCTCTTTAAGCCTTTTAATATGAAGAATGTTCTGTCTAGGCTTGATAAACCTTCTGAACCCTCGATCTCTGACTTACCAGAAGAAATGAACTCTCTTAAGCAAGAAGTCAGGGATATTAAATCTAGACTCAAAAAGATCGAGGTAGATACTCTCACCAACCAGGTCCTTCGAGATGTCTCCTCTCAAAATGATAAGGGAAAATCTGTTTCTTTCCCTGATTCTGACCATCCTGTAGAGCCTAACTTTCCAGGAGAACATACAGATTTTCATCCCCTTCAAGAACCTCATCCTGCTATTCTTACCATCAAATTCCTAAGTCAGCATATACCTATTAAATTGGTTGTTGCTAAAGAATTAGTCCTCAACAAGATCGCATTGCTTGACAGTGGAGCTGATCGCAATTATCTTGTGAAAGGCCTCATCCCCTTGAAGTACTTAGAAAAAAGTGCTACTCATTTATATTCCGCGACAGGAGAGCGGATGAAGATCAACTAAAAATTGTCTAAAGCTCATATTTGCAATAATAATATTTGCTTTACGAATGATTTTGTTATCACTGAAAATATCAATGAAGATATTATCCTTGGATTGCCTTTCATTAATCAGTTAAAACCTTATACTGATGATTTTGATGGTATTCATACTTATATCCTTGATCAAAAGGTTTTCTTCCCCTTTGTTAAATCCCTTTCTCCTGAAGAAAGTTCTTTTTTGAAAAATAAAAGTGTTTTTAAAATTAACTGCCTTTCTCACCATATCTCCTTTTTAAAAGAAGAAATTAATGAAAAAATCAAGCAAATTTTAAAAATCCTGGGGATGGTCACTAAGATTGAAGCCCTTCAAAAAACTTCTGAAAATGAAATTTGCTCTGATTTACCAATTGCTTTTTGGGAAAGGAAAAGGCATTCTATTGAACTACCATATATTTCTGGTTTTGATGAAAAGAATATCCCCACCAAGGCAAGACCTATTCAGATGAATCATGAAATGATGGAATTTCGCAAAAAGGAAATTGATCATTTGTTAAAAAATGGTATTATTCGTCCCTCTAACTCTACCTGGAGTTGTTCTGCATTTTATGTTAATAATAGTGCGGAAAAGGAAAGAGATGCACTAAGGCTAGTAATTAATTACAAGCCTTTGAATGCTGTTTTAAATGGATCAGACATCCGATTCATAATAAAAGGGACCTTTTAAAATAAACCTATAAAGTTAATCTTTATAGCAAGTTTGATATGAAATCGAGTTTTTGGAAAATTCAAATTGTTGAGTAGGATAAGTATAAGACAACATTCAACGTGCCATTTGGACATTATGAATGGCATGTTATGCCCTTTGGTTTGAAAAATGCTCCCTCTGAATTTCAAAATATCATGAATAGCATTTTCAACCCTTACAGTTATATGTCAGTTGTTTACATTGATGATGTGCTTATCTTTTCTGAGGACATAGGTTCTCACTTTAAACATTTACATACTTTCTTTAGCATTGTTAAAAGAAATGGTCTTGTTGTGAGTGCAAAGAAGATTAAGCTTTTTCAAACCTCAATTAGGTTTCTAGGTCATGATTTGTATCAAGGTAGTCATAAACCTATCTGTCGAGGTATAGAGTTCTCCAACAAATACCCTGATGAAATCAAGGATAAAACCTAACTCCAAAGGTTCCTAGGAAGCATTAGTTATGTTGCAGATTTTATTCCAAACATTAGGCAGGTCTCTGAACCCTTTTACAAAAGACATATGAAAAATCCCTCACCTTGGAGCAATGAGCAAACCAATAGTGTTAAGAAAATTAAGGCACTTTTCCAGAATTTTTCGTGCCTAAGGATTTCTAATCCTGAAGCTTATGTGATTGTGGAAACAGATGCCCCTGACATAGGTTATAGAGGTATCCTGAAGCAAAAGGTAAGTACTGAGAGTAGTGAGCAACTTCTGTGATTTACTTCTGGAGTCTAGAACTCTATCAAAAAATATTATAGTATCGTCAAAACAGAAGTTTTGGCTATAGTGCTATGTATCACAAAATTTTAAGATGATTTAATTAATAAAGAATTTTTACTACAGGTTTATTTAAGTCAGCCAAAGAAATTTTGCAAAAGGATGTAAAAAATATGGTTTCAAGACAGATATTTGCTAGATGGCAAGCTCTCCTATCTAGCTTTGATTTTAAAATTGAATTCATTAAAGGAGAAACAACTCTCTCCCAGATTTCTTAACTCGTGACTTCCTACAGGGTCATGAAGCCGGCAAGACCTAACTCGCCATTCAGGAATGTCAAAAATGAAAGGCAGTTGCCATCAGCCAGACCTTTCTCGCCAGGCCTAGTCCCACTAAGGCCTTCATTTCCCTCCGTACCTTCTCCTGGCCCAAGCCCAAGCAAAAATAAATTTTCCTTCCTTGGAGACTTACACAAAATCCCAAGCCCAAAGCCTGAATCTGAATCTACCTCCCAACCTCTCTCAGTTGTCCAAAACAAGAAGAGTTATGAAATTAAAAATCCAGAATCCTTCGCCCAAGTAGTAGATCCTAAGGTCCAACCCAAGGCCCAAAACTTTAAAGCCCACTAGGAAACCTTTGAATATATTACTTCCAAAGTAATACCTATACTTGCTCTCGATAAGGAATATGAAAATGGTAAAGTAATAGACCTTGTCAAACCTTGCTACAACAACCAAAACTATGTTGATAGTAAGGACCCTTTACACACCCGATTGTTTTTTGAAGCAATCTTAGTTGATACCGACTCAATTGAGGTTGAACATACCTTTTGGTGGTATCACTATGAAGTTCTTAGTTCAGTAGCATGAAGGTCCAGGTGCTTTCATCATACCCTGCACCATTGGAGATATAGAGTTCGCGAGGGCACTATATAATTTAGGTGTCAGTATTAATCTAATGCCCCTTGCGGTCCAAAAGAAACTTGGATTGGGAGCCCCTACTCCTACTAGGATCCAGTTATTGATTGTGTATCACACGGTGAAAAAGCCTGTGGGATACTTTATAATATGTTGGTAAAAATGGATAAATTAATATTCCCTATAGACTTATGGTGAAGAAGCCTATGGGATACTTTATAATATGTTGGTAAAAGTGCAAAAATTCATAGTCCCTACAGACTTTGTGATCCTAGATTGCAAAGTGGACTTTGACATCCAATCATCTTGGGAAGACCCTTCCTAGCCATTGGGAGAGCCTTAGTGGATATGGAAGCTGGTCAACTCAGGTTTAGATTGAATAACAAAGAAGTTGTCTTCGGTATTCGTCAGTCCGTGAAGCATCCAGACGAGTTGAAAAGTGAAGTTTGGGCAACAGGCAAAGTTTGAGAAACCAATTTACCAAAGTCATGCAGTGACGATAAATCAGGCACTACTTGGGAGTCAACCCAAGGCTTTTAATGTAATAGCATATTTATAGGTTATTTTCAGTTTTTGGATTCATAGGTAGATTATTTTCTTGTGTTTTATTTTAGTTTGGGTCATTGGGCTGGTTGCATAGAGTGTAATAGTATATTTTATGAAGAGTAAGTAGGTACTAGACTAAGTCAGCCAGTTTGGCTTAGAATACCATCAAGTTGGGGCTTTTCGATTTGGTTTACGGGCCATAAATCCCTTTACGATCCGTAACCTACCATGTAAAGAATTCCAGTAAGAAGAGAATATGTACTCCAGTCCATGTGCCAACTTTATGATTTGTAGATCAAACTACAAGTCATGAATGGGGCTCGTCGGTGTTGTCTAACAATTTGCTAAGTGTTGAGGGTTCTACGACCAACGTTATGAGCCGTAAGACACTTTATGATTTGTAGCCTGGTCCGTGAACCCTAATCCTAAAATCTAGGGTTTGAAGGTTCTACGAAACCATGATATATGAGCCATAAAACTCTCTATGGCCCATAATCTGAGTTTCGTAGAGTTCAGGCCCAGTAAATTTTCAGTTGACCCAGTAAATATAAATAGAGGGATCAAAATTATTTTGACCCCATAATTAACCTAACTTACTAAAATTACCCAACCTACCCCACTCTCTCAAACTTTCGACAACCTCCAACCAGTGTCAAAAATATTTTTGGCAAGAATTCTGGCTGCCTTAGGGTTTCAAGTCTAAATCACCACTTTCATCTTCTTCACTTGTATTCAAAAGTTGGTAAACCTTCAGTTGAAATTATCACCTCTAATTCACTTTATTTTTGAAAGATGTGAATATTATGTGGGGAACGGTGGTGAGACATAAAATCTATGCTTAAATTGAATTTGTGATTAGTAGAAATTAGGTTGCCCTTATTTGAATTATCATCTAAGTCCAGAATTAGGCACTTTGGCGATTTGTTAATGTCTTGATTAATTGTGTTTGTGCATATTGAATCACTCACCACATGTGCTTGAATGCTTGTGTTTATAAGTTGGTGAGTAATGACATGGGTACGTGATCTTCTTTGGAATAGTTAGAAATAGTCAGAATCGTAGGATAATCCGTGCTAAATCACATTTGATAGGGTGTATGTGTGACTGTGTGTTGAACATGTTGGGGGTGATGGGTGTGGTGTATTAACCATGTGGGTGCATGTGTTTCCTGCTTCGATGCTGATAATTCTTTAGGTGAAGTAGTCTCTTGGGGTCCATGTGATGGACTTAGAAACTCAGGTGACTAGTTCATGAGTGGCATTTGCGACCCGTAGAGTAATAAATGAGTGGTAATTGCTGATGATGATCAAACTCCAATAAGAAAGCGGTAGCTATCAGTAACTAACCTAACCAAGGTTAGAGTCAAATCCACAGGGAATACAGAGCTTGACTACAAGATTTCACTACTAATCATTTCTAGTAACTAAAATCTCTAAATGGGGTTCCTTTTTTGTGATGCTAAAACAAAATAAAATAAATGCTAACTAGAATACGAAAAAAGGATCAATTTTGGGAACAACTTGGAAATTGTGTTCCCCATGGTTCATTGACTCAATAACCCTGGATAACATAACTATGGTCAGTGAATCGCATGCAGGATGGTAACTTAGGTTCTTCCAGCCCTCTTGTGAAGGTGAAAGTTGAATTTCACCATGGCCCTTGGTCGGCTACCATTGCGTGCCAACTAATAGTTACTTGTTGTCCCAGTCAACCAACCCTTAGTCACGTTTGGTCGATTAGACAGGAACACATCAACCGAATCCTGTCATCTACTTCTCTTTTCATATTCGTCACTACCTTGGTCGGGATCGTGATAATAGGTAGTGTTTGGTGTTAGCCACCACCAAACAACATTAATCATGAATGGAAATAAACAATACATGCAAAACCCTAATCATAAATATGCACAAAACCTAGGTCATTTCAAGTCAACTACCTATGGTTCCCACAACCCCAAGAACTCGGTGCTTAGCTACTCATGGCTAAAGAAAAAGACACAAATATGCAAATAAGGCACATAGTTGAGAGTTTCACCAATAATAAAGAAGGGAATAGGTACCACAAGTTGGAAACCAAAAGCTTAATTGATCAACAATACATACAAAGCAAGATTTGCAGTTTCCCAAAATGAGTTTTTCAAGAAAGAATGAATAAACTACTCTAAAACCTATGAAAAGCTTCAAAAATATCTTAGAGTTGTGTCTTTGGTCGCCCTCTCAAAATAACCTAACTTAAACTATATATAGTGTGTACAAAATAAGCCCATAATATGCATAGAAAAGACATCTAGCAGCTGATAAGTTTTGCAGCTACGACTCGTAGGGGAACCTATGAGTCATAGTCGGGGTCTCGTATCAAGATCTTGGCATCTTGGACTGAACTAGTATGACTCATCTGTATGAGTCGTTGCTTGGGCTACGACTCATATGTTGATCTCAAAGTATTGATCTTCAATTTTTTGGTCCAACATTTTGGTTCTCTGATTCTTGTTACGAGTCCACCTGTACGAGTCATAGAGTGTCTTACGACTCGTAGGCTGGACTCATAGCAGTGACCCTCCCTCGGCAGATTTTTGATTTTTGGTCTCCTATTCCTATAATGACATAACCCATGACTCGTATCTACAACTCATAAGTGAGCTCGTATGGCCTATGCTTCAGCAAAATTTGTAACTTTTCTTCAAAATATGCCAACCTTACTTTTCTGCAAGATTAACACAAAAACACATCAAAACACTAAAACATTGCTTTGAGAACTCACACAATCCCATGTTTTAGGCACCAAATGTGTTGTATTATGACAATATATCAACACCCTCAACTTAGAATTGTTGGTTGTCCTCAAGTGACGACTCAATCTACATAGACAAAGAGAAATACATAGCAACTAGACTAATGGTATACATAACTTCTCTAATTCAGGTAGCCAACCACCATTTTCAAAACAAGATTGTAAAATTATTTAGCAAATAGGAACATAATAGGATACCTGGCAATCCAAGCATGATAAGCTAAGGAGCATCAACTTTTCACAATCACTACATAGTCATATGCTAATCAAGTAGTGCAAATGTCCTCACTAGAAAGAAGTCCCTTATACTCACTCCAAAAAAATTCAAAAATCAGGGATTGAGGAAGCATTCTCACTCTCACAATTGAAATTCATACACAATGACTAACACCATAAGCTTGCCCCTGTACTCATTTTTCGGTTTAGTTCAAAAGTGGATTGGGATAACCTTAGGACTTATTGGTTTGTAACATGGGCTCAAGGGGCCTTGGTATGGTATTTCTAGCAAATAGTGACTAAAAGCTATCCTTGAACCTTGTTTACCAACATTTTTTGCTTTCATACTCTAACCCTTTCACCAACTCCTCCCTTATTTCCCTTTTTAAGCTTTTCCCGAGCTTATTCTTTTACTCTTCAGTTGTGCCTTTATTTTAAACTCATTTTTTGCTAATCTTTTCAACTTAAAGCACTCTTTTTCTTTCTTTTTCTTCACCCAGCTCATGATTATTCATTTTCTTTCATTTCACCTCAACTAACTATCTCATTTTTGTTACTTTAACATAATAAGGGCCACCCTCAACTTACGCTTTTAGCCTAAAGTGAAGTACACAATATCTATGCCTCAAACAAGGGCCATCGATGCAACCACCCTCAACTTAGGATTTTAGCCTTAATCAAGTTTCACATGCTCAAGGATAGATCAAGGCTAATATCAGGGTATTTCATCAAAAGAGATGAGGTTAGCAAGGTGTCAAGAAAAAATATGAGTACATAAGGAGCTCAAACATTTGGAACGTGGGATTCACTAGCTCATTTGGTGAGTCATTTACGCAAAAGTGGGCTTACTATCAGAACAAAGGCCTAAGATCACTTCCAAATCAACCAATTCACCAAACTAATCTTAGAGTCCTAGGGCAAGTTCTGAATCCTTACCATGATATATGAATGCATCAAAATAATCTCACACATACATGGCATTTTCATCCACAATCAAGTATGTACTTACATGTCCTATTTTCAGTCTCAACTTACCTTCACAATATCAGAACAAAGATTGACATATACTCCAAAAATATATGAATGCATCAATAATTACAACCTCAAAAAGTTTGAGGGGTAACTAATTTTGCACGAAAAGTTTAAAGAAAATCTAAGAACTATATATATGCCAAAAGATATTATTACTATGCATTTACAAATTATCTGTACTTCCTAAGACATGCCAGTTCGATAGAAAGTTAAACATCCACAAGGAAAAAGAAGCACGACAAGAAAACCTTGGGATAAAAAATATGGGAAGTTATGGACTTGAGGGTACTCAGACTTCATCTTAATCCATGACTTCCGCCACCCCACCAAAAGATGATACTTTGTCCTTAAAGTAAAGAGAAAAACAAAAACAAAACATTATCATATAAAAATATATGCATACATTCATTAAAAATTGAAAATAAACATCCAAAGTAGAAGTAAAAATAACATGTTACATAAATATGATTAAAATACAACCAAAAATCAACATAATAACAAGATTGTCCAGAAAGAGAACAAAGTATCTAAAATATCAAGATAAGAACTGGGGCCAAAAGAACTCAAACATATTTGTGCTCATGCACTAGACTCAGTCTGATCAGGGGGGTCCTGGGGTTGTCTCTCCTCCTCTGCTACAGTGCCGGAAGTACCCTCTCTAGGTAGGGTGTGTTGTGCTCTCTGTCTCTTTCTATAGCCGCCAACATAATCGACTCCTGCACCACCTCCTTCGGTATGTTCTCCTCCTCATGTATCAGCTTCTTCAGGGCCAGCTCTAAGTTAGCATGATCAAGGGGCCTCTTCCCTTGGGTGCCCGGACGGACCAATCATATCCTCGTCCTCTCCCTATGCTGCCTCAAGGGATGGAATAGGGGCTGCCAATAGTTGTAATAAATCGGCCTTAAAGTTGGCCAACTCCTTAGTGAATGCATTCACATCAGCAGGCCTAGCTCCCTCGAGCCTCTTCTGAACTCTTGCCTCCAATGCATTGATCCTTCCCTCCAATGCTCGAGCTCTCTCAATAACTAAATCTCTGGAAAATACCTCTATCCTCTCCTCGCCAGATTGGGAAGAGCTATCTCCTCTATTTTGTACCCAAGGTGATTGTGCTTGTGGTAAGGGAATGCTAGCCTTAGTATTAGGGTGCACATTCATTTCAACATTTGACTGCGCATCCTCGGATATGTCATCCCTAGGTTGGTATCTTGGGGGTGGGGCAGATTTCAGGATGTAGGTACGACTCATAGGATGACCTATGAGTCATAATCTTCACTCGTATCTTATTCCAGAGATGCTTTGAAAATTCAAATCAGGGTCATGAAACCACCATCAACACTTGTAACAGGTGCTATGAGTCGTACGTGAAACTTTCATGAAAAGAGTTCAGGCACATTGGACAACTCTCCCCTTCTACGAAAGGCCACTAAAACTCATAGAGAAACATACGACTCATAGTGGATCTTCGTAGCAGAAAACAGACAGCCCGATGGGGGTCTTTAATCTCTCCATAAAGATTGACAAATAGCTCAAAGCGGCAATAAAGGTTATAACCACAAGAGCATAGGGAGTATAGCAATGAGCATAAGTACCATTTATTACCTATCGTATCAAAACAAAGTACAACTTTCTCCATAATAGTGCAAAACTCACCTAAACTTTTATCACATCAAAGCATACAGATATACTACACCACTTCCAATGCAACAATTTCAACCCATACAAGGTTCATTAATATCCATAAAATAAGCAACACATGTACATGGTCATAATATTAGATAATAAATTCACCGATCATGAACAACATTGCCAACTCTACCTTTTTCAAAGATATAAACTCCTTACTATCACAAGCACTTTTGCATGGTTATACTAATCATGATTTCAAGGCTTTCATTCACTCTTCCATAAAAGCAAGGACTTTTGATAAGCAGAGTTTAACTACCAAAACTTACTGGTGAACAAATGAATGAACAGGAGAAGAAAGATCGGATGAGTCTATTAGTGCACATTTGGCTTGTTGGGGGATCATAGTGGGTGAAAGATTTAAGCATGCATTAACTAGTGAAAAGGAATGGTGGGGGAAGATTATAAACCAAAAGGGAATACTTTTCAAAGGAATATGGACAACCAAGAGATGTTTGTCTCTTCATACTCCCAACGGCCTGTCCTTTGAACTTCTACAGATTTGTCTTACGAGACATCGACTATGAGTCGTGTGATGGCTCACAACTAGTAGCTCCCAATATTGTAGTAGACCCAACACCTGGAAAAATTTTGATTTCATACCTGAGCACTATGAACCCCACTTACGACTTATAGGGGGTCCTACGAATCGTAAGGTTGGCTCGTTGTGTGGGTGCTACTTTCTAATATTCTCTATTTCTCTCTAAAAAGCAAGACTACGAGTCATAACGTTAAGTACGACTCACAGTCCTGCTAGTAGAAACTATTTCATAGCACGATTTATCCATTCAACAACCCTTAATTTATTTCTGCAGCCATCACTTAAGATACACCAAATATCGATTGATGCAACTGGTTCAAAGTTTCAACAATTTCAAACACATATTAACATACTAATCAACAATTAAAATACTATAACATATCTTAAAATTAAAAAACACAAAAAAAATGCTTGGGTTACCTCCCAAGAAACGTCTTGTTTAATGTCGTGGCTCGACTTAGTCATTTATGACTACTCAGACTTCCTCATGAGCTCCATCACTGCTTCTTCTACTTCTCCTTTGTTCATCTTGCACTGCCTCTAGTTGCTCAGTGAGTTGTTCAATCCTATCACCAGACTTTGCATCGATATGGTTTGTTGTTCCACTTTGTAATTACATTTGAGGACGTTGAACTTTATCTCCCTAACAATGTCATCTTTCTTATTCACCTTGATTAAGACTTGCTCTAGCATATGCTCAATCTAGGTTAGTTTATCAGTAATACAATGCTGGTGTGGTAACCTTGTCAAATAAGTAACATTTTCACTTTTGGATTTGTTAGCGGCTCCTGTAAATGCACTAGTGGTTGGGAAAGCTTGCCCGTGAAGGGGTTTGTATATTTGGGCAATTTCAGATAACTTGTCCATACTCTGAGAGATCGCATTAAAAGGTTGTCTTAAGAACTCCCAACAAGCCCCTCCAAACAATGCGTCAGCCTGCCTTGTTGCTCGGAGATCAATGCTCAGTAGAAGCTAGCCACCAATTCATAATTAGTCAAACCATGGTTTTGGCTTGTTACCAAGCATTACTTGTATCTCTCCCAAGCCACAATCAAATGTTCTCCTGGCACTCACACAAAGTTGCAAATGTTGTCTTGAACTTTCTATTTGTTGGGTCTTTTGTAGAAATGCATGAGGAAAACCCTTCACATGTCTCCCCAATCTGAGCATACATCTGGTGGAGTATGGACCACCATTCTGAGCTAATAGTGAAATCAAATCAAACCTACTTGTATTCCTCGACAACGACACCATAATTTTATGATGATGGTCATGCTCCAATAAGAAAGTGGTCGCTATCAGTAATTAACCTAATGGAGGTTAGGGTTGAATCCACAGGGAATACAGGGCTTGACTACAGGATTTCACTACTAATCATTTCTAGTATCTATAACTAAAATCTCTAAAAGGGTTTTTTTTGGTGATTCAAGAACAACATAAAATAAGTACTAAGTACAATATGGAAAAATGCTCAATTTGGGGAACAACTTGGAAATTGTGTTCCCCATGGTTCGTTGACTCAATTACCCTAGATAACATAACTTTGATTAGTGAATCACATGCAGGATAGTAACTTAGGCTCTTCTAGCCTTCTTGTAAAGGTGAATGTCAAATTTCACCCTAGTACTTGGTCGGCTACCATGGCGTTCCAACTAATTGTTACCTATTGTCCCAGTCAACCTCTCCTTGGTCAGGTTTGGTCGACTAGACGGGAACATATCAACCAAATCTTTTCATCTAGTTCCCTTTTCCTATTTGTCACTACCTTGGTTTTGGATCATTATAGTAGGTATGGTTTGGTGTTGGCCACCACTAAACAACATTAATCATGAAGGGAAATAAATAATACATGCAAACTGCTAATCATAAATATGCATAAAACCTAGGTTATTTCAAGTCAACTACCTATGGTTCCCACAACCCCAAGTTGTGGGTACTTAGCTACTCATAGATAAAGCAAAACACACAAAAATGCAAATAAGAGACATAGTTGAGAGTTTACCAATAAGAATGAAAGAAATAGACACCACATGTTGCAAATCCACAAGCTTGATTGATCAACAATGCATACAAAGCAAGATTTGTAATTTCCCAAAATGAGTTTTTCAAGAAAGAAGAAATAAACTACTCTGAAACCTAAGAAAAGCTTCAAAACTATCTTAGAGTAGTTTATCTGGTCACCCCCTCAAAATAACCTAACTTAAACTATATTTAGTGTGTACAAAATAACACTACAATTTGCACTGAAAAGATGCTGGAAACTGATGAGTTTCGCAGTTACGACTCGTAGGGGAACCTAAGAGTCACAGTCAAGGTCTCATATCAAGAACTTGGCATGTCGGATTGAACTAGTATGACCCATAGGTATAAATCATTTCTTGGGCTATGACTCGTATGTTGATCTCGTAGTCTTGGTTTTTAGTTTTTTTGGTCCAACATTTTGGCTCTCTGATTCTTGCTACAAGTCTACCTGTACAAGTCATAGAGTGTCGTTTGACTCATAGGCTAGACTCTTAAGAGTGACCTTTACTTGGCAGATTTCTTATTTTTGGTCTCTAATTCCTACAACGACACAACCTACGACTCATAGTGTGAGCTACGACTCGTATACCTATACTTTAGCAAAATTTGTAACTTTTCTTCAAAATCATGCCAACTTAACTTTTGTGCAAGACTAGCACAAAAACATATCAAAACACTAAAAATTCGGTTGAAGAACTCACAGAATCCCTTGTTTTAGGCACCAGATGTGTTGTATTATGACAACACATCAATTGCCCATCGTGCATAATTTTAGAAATATGAAATTTCTGAGTATCTATCAGAAGAGGCCTTCTACAAGTCATATATCACTTTACACCTCATAGGTAGGTCTTGTAGATCCCTGCCTGAAATTAATTACTTAGTGGAATTCTCTACGACCTAGTCTATGACTCATAAAATGCTTTACGAGTGATAACTTGTCTTGTAGACTTTTCCAGTAGCTAAAATTGTTTGAAACACTGGTTTATGAAGGCTCTTTATGCCTCGTAGCTTCTTCTACGGCCCAAAAGGAAGCTTTCATAAAACCCTTCTGTAACTCAATTTAGAAATTTCGCATTCTATTTTTATATTTGCGGGGGCTAACCATGTGCGTAGATGTCTATGTTTCAAGTACGATGGCTCCTAAAGCTAAATGTGCTGAGATCTAGGCTATGAGGAGGAGGCTCAAGGATAACCCTACAGACGATGAGCAGACTACTTAGCTGGGTGGTTCACTAGAGGTCCTCAATGTCACACCAGACCCAAAGGCTTTTGTGCCACAGACCACAACCACTGATAGAGATGGGCATGCTCAGGCTCTTGTTGCTCACACTCCCCAGTCTGAGGAGGGAGGTAGTGAAGAGAGTGGGTTACCACAGATAAATCCATCTGGAGAGGAGCCCAGCCCTGAGGGAGGCTCTAAGGACAAATCAGAGGCAGAGTCTTCCGTCGACCTTAACCTATGGTTTGTTTTAAATTTGACAACAATTGCTTTATCTTCAAAGTGAGAGATACTTGTTTGAGCATGATCATTGGGTTTTAATCTATGGGTCCTTTCGCCCATGGAGCCCCAAAACGTTTTTATTAAATTTATTGACTTAAGTGACTTAATTCTTTATGGGTATTTTCTTATTATCACTCCATTACATGAAATATGTTGGAAATTTATTGGTGATAGATTTATTGATACATGGGGTCCCACTAATGATTGATGTTATGATATGTTATTACATTAAAGATTTGTAAGCTATGGTATCTTGAAAGACTCTAAAATATTATGAATTTTTGAATGATTTTCATGACACCCAAATTGAGTTTTTTCAAGTACGCTGTCAGGTTGTTGAATGACTTCTTAAATGACTTTAGTTTACCCCTCTCATGTTCCTTATTCTTGAATTCTTTGATTTTAAGCTTAAATACATATACCCAACATGTTTTGACTAAGTTATGTGGCATATCTCTTATATGATGAAGGCTTATGGTAGAACACATGATTTATGAATATTGTAGACGTTAAAGGAAAATTAAGAATGCTATAAGTTCATGATAATATTATAAATGTTATGAATGATATGAAACTCTTTTATTTGATATTATGATGTGACAGTTATAAGAGCTAGTTTATGATATTCAATGCTATAAATGTTGTGATACCATGAGACAATATAGAGTTGAGGATTGTATGAGATGAATTTCATGCTTCCCTGTCTATGTTTTAAAAGATGATATGTATGATTATAATGGGTTGTTTAAGAATGATTTAAATTGATGATATTCATTATATGTGTTGAAGTATGATGTCTAAATAATGAGAAATGAATGTTTATGACACATTCTATGTTTATTTTGGACTTATAAAAAGTTTCTTATGAATAATGAAAAGGTTTCACTATATATACGCTAGTTCATGAATGTTATGGAGGATGAGGTATATCAAGTATTATTTGAAATTCATTGAGATAATCTAAAAGCTACGTGTTATTGTAAAACCATCCTTATGATGTTATGTTATACAAGTTGTGTATGTCATGATTATCCTCATGTTTGCATGTCCAATTATGAAGTTTAGCACAAATGAATAAAAGAAATGTTAGTCTCCACCTAATTATGATCATGAGACTATGATGACCCATTATTGGAGGGATATGATGATGATGCTAGCCAATATTAGAGGCTTAGTCAAGATTACGATGCTAGCCGATAGTAGAGGCTTAGCCAGGATTACAATGATGCTGATAGTAGAGGCTTAGCCAAGATTACGATGCTAGCCGATAATAGAGGCTTAGCCAAGATATAGCAGCTATCCTAATGATAATGATAAATGTTCTAAATGTTTGTGGGAAAAGTTAGTAGCATTTCCCTCGATTGCTTTACAAGGCTTCCGGGATGGGTTAGTAGAATTCCCCTCCATTATTTTACAACGCTTATGGGATGGGTTAGTAGAATACCTCTCTACTTATGAATTTCATGATTCCTCCCTATGATTATTCCATGAGAGTTTACATAGCACCGAGTGGACCTTTGGATGGATGCAGAAGCTCCCTATTAGAAGAGGCGAGAGACCGTTAGTAGAATCCCATTGTCCTATAACTATGTGCCACCGTAAGAAAATAGGAATCACCTGCTAGTAGAGGTTTATTTCTAGACCAATCGATAGTAGAGGTTACTCAATAGCAAAGCTTTTGTGGATCAACTTAGGCATCTTAGAGGTCGCTTGGCAAGTGACTTCCTCCTTTCTTGTGGTGTAGGGAAAATATCGGGACTTTACCAAGATGACGGATCCTACGGTAGGTGCTCGATTAAAGGTTTCTCTCACACATGTTCAAGTTCTCCTTATGGTTCTAAGTTGTCCCTCTTATGATGATTAAATGGTTCCTTTATGTTAAGTCCAAAGGTGATTTAAAGTTCCTATGATTCTTTGTTTCACAAATTCAAATGGTATTTTCCCCTAAAGGTACATGATGATTTCTACAAGTGTGTAAGGTGTTCTCCATTATGATTGCCAATGTTCCTCGCATAATAAAATAGTCTTTAATGTAAAGTGATGTATTTTTCATCCAAAAATATTAATACTTTAGTTATGTATTACACCTTGTATTTCTAACTCTCTTTTATGAACTCCCCAAATCTTTATTGTATATGCCATTCTTGATTCATGGTTTTCCTTGTATATGCTCATGTCCCCCTCATGTCCCCAAGATATTTTTTTATGATGATTTATGATGGTTTCTTTTAATTATTGTGACCTACATAATATTCCTCTCCCTCTACTACAAGGTATAAAGACGAGCTACTCATACCAATTTATTATGCTTTTTATGAGTTATGCAAGTATGATTACCTCCACATATGTTATACCTTATGTATTGATTATGCATCGTATATTGAGGTTATGTCTTTGATTATGTTTATTCATTTTGATTACTATGGCTTGCTTCCCTTATTGCATTGCATCCTACATACTTAGTGCATTCTAAGTAGTAGCACATACTCTATGCCCACATGATTTCACCATGTAGGGACCAACACTCGTCGATATCCTCTACGTAGTTAGATTTGGATAATTGAAAGAAGAGAGTTGGTAAGTCCTTTAGTTCAGGGACGATACCCGGTTTCTATCTTACTTATGTTGACACTTTAATCAACTTTACTTTCAAGTTTGAGGATGAGCCTTGAACATGTCTTGACCCTTTTCTTATTCATGCTTAAAGGTGTTGTTGGATACATTGCTATGTACCTATAGTTTGATGTTGACATTTTATGGAGACTTATCCCTTATGTGATGCTATTAATTATGGTGGAAAGTGATGAAAGTCCCAAGTCCCTAAATGCCCCATAGCGTGAGTCATACTTACCCGCCCTTTAGACTTATTTGCTATATGATTCATGTTTATCCTCTTCCTTGTAGCATCCCTATAGCGTAAGTCTAAATACCCTCATTCCCTTAGAAATTATTTGCTATATGCTTATTTATCTTTTATTATTTCCACAAAACCAAGGATGTGCAAAATATATGCTGAGAGGCTTGTTTGGGTTGCTTTTGGGCTTTCCATTCGTCATGGCATGTCTAGGCCCTAGTCTTGGGTCATGAAAAGCTTGGTATCAGAGCACTAAGTTTATAAATGATCCTTGGACATCCAACACACCGCGTCAAGTAGAGTCATGTTCATGGTTGTGAAGCACGCTACAACTATAGATACGAGGCTATGAGGCATTTTAAGAAATGTTTCTCTTCATTATGACCCATGCCATGCAATTAGAAGTACCTAAGGTTATTCCTTTTACTAACAATAGTGGCTCAAGAAGGTTGCTTTGAGTATGGTGAATTAGGGCACAAGAGAATGGATTGCCCGGTGGCCACGATGAAGGGAGTAGAGAGAGCTCGTAACACTATGCCCTGTATGTATGTGTTTCCTTGAATAGGGTGATGGTTGGTACTAAGTGGCTTCGTAAGTGGTGGTGCTATGGTTGATGTTTTGGTAAGCTATTGTGTTGGCATATTGTTAACAATGGTAGTTCATGTTCATTCTCATACATCATTTATCTAGTCTTGACATGTTACTTATTATGCATGCATGCTTATGAAGAGAGTTGATTGAAGTTTCATTTGTAATTATAAAAATGCGCTACTCATGCTTTTAAAATGATTTTTATGATAGAGATTTTGAAAGTTGCATGAACACAATGTTTAACTTGCATTATTGTTTAGTAAGGAGTTGATGGATGTTCCATTCTATTCATTATATGTCTATTCACATTTGGGGATGAATGTTACTGGGGGGAGGGATATTGAAACACCTTTAATATAGCTCGGAAAGACCCTATGGAACATGTTTTTTGAATATCTCAAAATCCATGCAGAATTTCGCAAATATGACCTTATATTCTTGTTCAGAAGGCAAAATTTTGTGGGGGGAACGATTACCTACAAGGTATGTTTTACCCTTGCCAAAACACATATTTTTTTGGTGAAGCTTCACAAGCAGTTGTTGTCTGCATCGCAGCCGCAATGCGGACTGGACATGATATAGGTCAAAAATTTCCTTTTTCACTCAAGGACAATTGGATAATTATGCAATGTCTATATATACATGAAACACTCATCCTTAGCCATTTTTAACTCCAACACACACCAAAAACCTCTCAAATGTTTCTCTAATCTTCATAAAATTCTCCATACGTTTTCAAGATTTTCAAGAAGTTTTGTTGGAATTCACGAAAACCAAGTCAAGCCCTAAGTCCTCGTCAAGTTTTCTTCAAGAAACTCCAAGTTTAAGGTGTGTGGGTGATGTGCTGTCAAAATATAGAACATTTGGTGCCTAAAACAAGGGGATTTTGTGTGTTCTCAATGGGACTTTTTATGGTTTTTATGTGTTTTGTGTTTATTTTTGCAGAAAATACTAGTTGGCCTAATTTTTGGGAAAAAACCAAATTTTGCTGAATTTGAGGATCTACGAGACCCACTATGAGTCGTAGCTCAAACTATGAGTCATAGGGGATGATCGTAGTGAGAGTAACAGTTTACAAAACCAAAATCTGATAAATTGAAGTTTAGCCATATGAACTCAAGGTACGCGTTGTAGTCCTCGCTATGACTTGTGGAATGGGGCCTCATAGTTGATTAATAGTGTTGATTAAAGTTGGACCGAAAAATGCATGGGTGGATTATGATAAGGAACTACGAGTTGTATGCCAGATTATGACTCGTAGAAGTGGATTGAAGTAGTGATGTCCAAAATGTCAAGTGCTGATAATGAAATCCCCATTACGTCTCATACGTCACCCTACGAGCCGTGTCTACGAGTCATAACAATTGCCGATCTGAATTTTCTAATTATTTTAAGGTCCATTTTGTAAATAGTATAAATAGTATATGTTAGGGTTTTTCGAAAAGAGGAGATTATTCCAAAGATTTTTAGTGAGATTTTAGAGAGAGAAGCTCTTAGAATATTGTAGGGTGTTAGACTAGAGTTTTATTTTGGAGACACACTTTGGAGATTTGGGATCAATTGTAAATCAATTTTATTATTCAAGTTTGTGATTCTTAGAAGGGTTTCCTTGTTCTTCATCTTTCTTGGGTAATTTCTCAACTATATGTGTTTCATTCACTGTTTATTTTCTTACCCAAGGCATGAGTAGCTAAATCTCCACATCTTGGGTGTTGTGGGAACCATGAGTAGCTAGCTTAATAATGCGGATTATTTGCACTTCTTGAGTTGGGTATTTGCATGTATTATCCATTTTTCTTCATTTTTGTTGTTGTTTAATGGTGGCCAATATTAAATCCAGCCTAGTGTGATGATCCTAATCAAGGCAGTGATGAATAAGAAAAGGAAATGGGTGATAGAATTCGAAAAATGTGTTCTCATCTAATCAACCAAACTCGGCCAAAGAGAGGTTGACTGGGATCATAAGTAACGGTAAGTTGGTACACTGTGGTTGCAGGCCAAGGGTCATAGTGAAATTTGACCTTCACCTTTGCCCAAGGATTGGAAGAACCTAAGTTATTATCCTGCATGAAATGTCCTAATTTAGGTTGTGTTATCCTGGGTGTTTGAGTTAGTATATCATGGGGAACAAAATTTCCCAAGTTGCTCTCCAATTTAACTGTCTCTTCGCTTTGTTATTATAGTTTTAGTTTCTTATAAATCATTTCAAATCCCCCCTTTAAATGAAAATAGAGTTCATTGATGCTTGAAATGATTGTTGGTGAATCAATGCAGCAAAACCCCATATTCCTTTGGGATTTGACCCTAACCTTTGGTTAGGCTTTATATTTGACAACGACAAAGTGAGAGGTACTATTTAAGCGTGATTAGTGGGTTTTCATCCATGGGTACTTTCACCCATGGAGCCCCAAAAATATTTTTATCAAATTTTTTGATTCTAGTGACTAATTCTTTATGAGTATTGTTTTTTATTATCACTCTATTATATGAAATATGTTAGAAATTCATTGGTTATTGATTTACTGATGCATGGGCTCCTGCTAATGATTGATATTATGATATGTTATTACATTAAAGCTTTGTAAGCTATGGCATCTTCAAAGACTGTAACATATTATGAATTTTTGAATGGTTTTCATGACACCCAAATTGGGGTTTTTCAAGTATGTTGTTGGGCTGTTCGAATAACTTCTTAAATGACTTTTATTTACCCCTATCATATTTCTTATTCTTGAATTATATGATTTTAAGCTTAAATATGTATATCTAACATTTTTGGACTAAGTTATGTGACAAATTTCTTATGTGTTGAAGGCTTATGGTAGGACACGTGATTTATGAACGCTGCTGATGTTGAAGGGAAATTAAGCATGCTACAAGTTCATGAGAATGTTATAAATGATATGAAACCCTTTTATTTGATATTATGATGTGATGGTTTGACGAGCTAGTTTATGATATTCAAAGCTATAAATGTTGTGATACCATAAGACACTATGGAGTTGAGGATTGTATGGGATGAATTTCATATTTCCATGTCTATATTTTTTGAAAGATGATATGTACGATTGTGATGGGTTGTATAAGAATGATTTAAATTGATGATATTTATTATATGTTTTGAAGTATAAGATTTAAATTGATGATATTTATTATATTTTTTGAAGTATGATGTATAAATAATAAGAAATGATGGCTTATGAGATATTCTATGTTTATTTTGGACTTATGAAAAGGTTTCACTATATGTATACTAGCTCATGAATGTTATGGGGGATGAGGTATATGAAGAATTATGTAAAATTCATTGAGATAATATGAAAGCTACATGTTATTGTAAAATCCTCCTTATGATGTTATGTTACACAAGTTATGTATGTCATGATTACCCTCATGTCTGTATGTCCAATGAGATTAGTGTTATGAAGTTTTGCATGAATGATTAAAAGAAATGTGAGTCCCCACCTAGTTATGATCACGAGACTATGATGACCAGTTAATAGAGGGATATAAAATGATGACTCGTTAGTAAAGGAATATGATGGTGATGCTAGCCGATAGTAGAGCCTTAGCCAAGATTACGATGCTAGTCGATAGTAGAGGCTTACCCAAGATTATGATGCTAGCTGATAGTAGAAGCTTATCCAAGATGCTAGCCGATAATAGAGGCTTACCCAAGATATAGGAGTTATCCTTATGATGATGATTAATGTTCTAAATGCTTATGGGATGGGTTAGTAGAATTCCCATCTATTGTTTTACATGGCTTATGGGACGGGTTAGTAGAATTCCCCTCTATTGTTTTACAAGGCTCATGGGATGGGTTAGTAGAATATCTCCCCACTAATGAATTTCATTATTCCTCCCTATGATTATTCCGTGAGAGTTTACTTAGCACCAAGTGGACCTTAGAATGGATGCGGAAGCTCCCCGTTAGAAGAGACAAACGACCATTAGTAGAATCTCATTGTCCCATAACTACGTGCCACTATAGGAAATAGGAAGTACCCGCTTGTAGAGGTTGATTTCTATACCTACTGATACTAGAGGATGCTCAATAGCAAAGCTTTTTTGGTTCCACGTAGGCATCTTAGGAGGTCACCTTGGCAAGTGACTTCCCCCTTTCCTTCGGTGTAGGGAAAACATCGGGACTCCTTGCCTTAGCTCACATAATTTATGTCGGTTAAAGGTTGCTCTCACACATGTTCAAGTTTTCCTTATGGCTCTAAGTTGTCCCTCTTATGATGATTAAATGGTTCCTTTATGTTAAGTCTATAGGTGATTTAAAGTTCCTATGATTCTTTGTTTCACAAATTCAAATTGTACTTTCCCCTAAATTTACATCATGATTTCTACAAGTGTGTAAGGTGCTCTCCATTATGATCACCAATGTTCCTCACAGAATAAAATAGTCTTTAATGTAAAATGATGTACTTTTCACCCAAGAATATTAATACTTTAGTTATGTATGACACCTTGTATTCCTCACTATCTTTTATGAACTCCCCAAAGCTTTATGGTATATGTCATTCTTGATCCATGGTTTTCCTTATGTATGCTCATGTCCCCTTCATGTCCCTAAGGTATTCACTTATGATGATTTTTATAGTTCTTTATTAATATGACCTACACAATATTCCTCACCCTCTAATACAAGGTATATGGACGAGCTACTCATGCCACTTTATTATGCTTTTTATGAGTTATGCAAGTATGATTACCTCTACATATGTTTTACCTTAAGTATTGATCACTTTGATTATGTTTATGCATTTTGATTACTATGGTTTGATTCCCTTGTTGCATTGCATCCCACATACTTAATACATTCAAGGATGATACCCGGTTTGTATCTTACTTTTGTTGAGACTTTATTCCACTTTACTTTCTAGGTTGAGGGTGAGCCTTGAACATGTCTTGGTCCTCGTCCTATTCATGCTTAGAGGTATTTTTGGATACTATCCTATGTACCTATAATTTAATATTGAGCTTTTATGGTAACTTATCCCTTATGTGATGCTATTTGATGTTATTAATTTTGGTTGAAAGTGTGAAAGTCCAAGTCCCTAAATTCCCCATAGCGTGAGTTATACTTACCCGCCCCTTAGACTTATTTGCTATGTGATTCATACTTATCCTCTTCCCTATAATATCCCCACAGCGTGAGTCCGAAGCCCCGCTCCCCTTAGAAATTATTTGCTATATGCTTATTTATCTTTTATTATTTCCACGAAATTAAAGATTTGCAAACGATATGCTAAGAGGCTTTTTTGGGTTCCCTTCGGGCTTCTCATTTGCTGTGTCACGTCTAGGCCCTAGTCTTGGATCGTGACATATAACTACCCCAATTTTTTATCCCAGGATTTTCTTACCTGTGTTCTTTTTCCCTTTGGATATTTATTTTCTATTGAACCAGCACGTTTAGGATGTTTAGATAATATTTATAGCATATAATACCAATACTTGTAGCATATAGCATTTTTTTATGTTTTTTTTGAAAAAATGATACCCACCAAAAATTTTGATTAAGTAGTTAAATAGCAACCATGCATGTTTAGGTATCTGATAATATCTATTCTGATAAGTGATGGTACAATGAGATCAAAAGTATGATCCGTGAGTCTTTTGTTGATAATGTAAGCAATGTCATGTGAGTGCGAGCTTAATTTGACAAATTCATGTATTTTGTGCTAATTCAGAGTTTGTCCTTTTACTCTAAGTTAGATTGTACATTAATTTAATCAGGAAAGGATCTTAGGCCATTTTTCTTAAATAGTCCATTTTGGCCTATAAATGACCAACCAAATGATGATATATCCATTGTTCCTAATGTTTGAGTCTAACATATACCTATTATTAGAAAATACCTGATTAACCTAGCCTTGTCTAGTAAAAAATCCTAAAATTGGCCCCGGTCTTCCCTAGAACATTGTGTACCTTGACTGAGGAAAAAATTCTAAGTTAAGGGTGGGTACCAAAAGTGGTCCTAGTTTAGTGGATGGATATTTTGCACCTCAAAACAGACTAAAGCCTAAGTTGAGGGTGACTAGTGTAAGGTTAAAGCACAAAAATAAAAGGGTGAGTTAGAAATACAAAGAAAAAGGAGCAAATTCATATACAAGGTGCAAGAAAAATAAGTGATGCCTTAGATGTGAATTAAAAAGCAAAGTGAAGTGTGATGGTTTATGGGACCCTCTACGAGGATTCTATGAGTCGTAGAGGATTCTACAAGTCGTAGAGGATTCTACAAGTTGTAGAGTGGATTTCATGAATATTTCTAATGAAGTTTGATTTCTAAAGTTTGGCCCTTCGAGACCTCTTTATGCGTTGTAGATGAGTGGTTTCATGAAGAAATCTAGTGAAAGACTAGTTGATACAAATGAAGTGTACGAGAGTACAATATGAGTCATGAATCAGTCTATGACTTGTAAAGTGGATCCGTAGCAGTGATGTCCAAGATCTCAAGAGCTAAAATGAGACCCCAATTACGACTTATAAGTCAGTTTACCAGTCATAAATGCCTGTTGTAGAAAGTCACCGATAAGTATTTTTATTTTTTAGGACTTGTTTGTAAATACTTTAAATAGTAATTTTTAGGTTAAATTTGAAGAGTACAATAGAGAACATCATTAGAAAGTACTTTTAGGGTTTTGTACTTGGAGACTTCAATCTTGGAGGAGAATATACATGTGGATTCTTTGTATCTTCAAATCTTGTGATTCTCAATATATTATGGATTGCTTGTTCTTCAAGTCAATTGGATAAATGATTATTATGTTTTCGCAATTCATGATTTCTTCATTTATCCATAGCATGAGTAGCTAAATCCACAATTTGGGGTTGTGGGAACCATGAAGATCCAACCAAATAAACCCAGATAATTTACAATTCTTGGAATAGGTATTTACATGTATTAATCAATTCTCTTTGTTTTGCATATTTTCTAGTAGTGGCTAACATTAGAACTTGCCTAGTATTACCTTCCCAATCCAGGTGGTAATGACTAGGAAAAGAGATTGATTAAAAGGATTCGATGATGTATTCTTGTCTAATCAACTGAACTAGACCAAGGGGAGGTTGATTGAGACTATGGGTAATGGTTAGTATTGCACACTATGGAGATGGGCTATGTCACATAGTGAAATTTGCCTCTCACTTTTGAGCAAAGGGCTTTGTGAACTTAAATTAACGCCCTACATGTTATACTGAAGTTGAGAATTGGGTTTTTTGGGGATACTGAGTTGGTGAATCATGGGGAACACAATTCCCAAGTTTCTCTCCATTTTTTATTATCTCTTGCATTAGCTAGTTTAGTTTATTTTCTTGTTGAATATTTCAACCCCCCTTAGGGAATGGAGTTGTTAATTACTTGAACTACATATTGGCGAATTCATTGTGAGTCTCTGTATTCTCTGTGGTATTCGACCCTAACGTTGGTAAGATCTTCTACTGTTCCTTTGATGAGAATAGTCAAGCCTGTGCTGACACCATTATGAGGGGCATATTTTAAGATCGACTATTTGCAATGATTGTTGAACGTATGGAACAAGTGGTCAAGACAAATATTTCATGGGGACAACGTGATAGAGCTTCTATGAAGAGTTCATGTGCTGTTAATGTTGGTTCATAGCAAGCCAAGATCAATGAGGAGATTATGTAACAACTTGCTCAACTTCATACAAGCATGGATGTTGTAATCACGAAGAATAAGGAAAGAGTAAATGAAGTAGTTCACCAACCTTCACGTGCACCCATGTATGAGGAATCTTATTTTGAGGAGGATGCTTGCTTTGTGAATGATTAGATGGGGGTTTTCTGGACCAATGCCCAAGGGTCCATCAGAACTATTGGCGCCAAGGTCAGAACTATGGTAGAGATGGAGCTTATAGAAACAACAGAGGTAGTTATTGTGAGAGAAATAGGGGTTCTATAGTAGATTGGGGCAGAAGAGATGGTTTCAAAAATGGTCCATATATGCCACCACATAACCGAGATGCTGGTAGAAGCAATTCTAGAATTGAGGAGATGTTTGATCATTTGTTGAAGAAGGCCGAGACATAATATGAAATTCTAAGGGGCATTAAATCCGATTTTTCAAGCATTAATCAAAAGATAGAATCTCATTTTGTGACTATTAAACAACTTGAGAAACAATTTCGTCAAGTGCCAACTCAATTGAATCAATGTCAAAAGGGTAAAATACCTAGAAACACAGTTTAAAATCCAAAGAATGAAGGGAAATGTATGGCAGTTACTACTAGAGATGGCAAGAGTACCACTGATCCTCCTATGCCGGTTGAGGTAGAAGATGTTCGTGAGAAGATAATTACAGATAATGATGTGGTTGAAGGAGATAATTGTATCAAAGATGGGGTGAGTGAGGTAGCTAAAGAGCCATAGAAGTATAAGCCCATACCAAGGCCTCCTCCTCTCCCTAAAAGACTTAAAAAGAGGGAGGAGGAAGGCAAGTTCAAAAATTTCCTCTATATGCTTAAGAAACTATCCATCAACATTTCTCTTATTGAAGCTTTGGAGAAATGCCAAGTTATGCAAAGTATATGAAGGATTTGGTTATCAAAAAGGGAACAGTGAGTCAGGAGCTTTCTCAAGAGCTTCAACATTGTAGTGCTATCACTACTAAGTCCTTGGTTCAAAAGCATGAAGACCCATGTTCTTTTACTATACCTTACATATATCTAGAGTTCGCAAGCGTATTATGTGATTTGGGTGCAAGTATTAATTTGATGTCTCTTATGGTCTATAAGAAGCTTGGCTTAGCAGCATCTAACCCTACTTACATGTGGTTGTTGATGGTGGATAGAACGGTAAAGAAACTTGTGGTTATACTCTATGATGTGTTGGTAAAGGTTGAAAAGTTCATATACCATGCAGATTTTGTGATTCTTGATTGTAAGGTTGATTTTGAAGCTTCTGTTATTTTGGGAAGGCCTTTCTTAACTAGCGGTCACACCTTGGTGGATATGGAGAAAGGCCTACTCAAGCTAAATTTGGGAAGGATGAGGTCGTGTTCAATGTGTATCAACAAACAAGGAAGGACAATGATGCGAGAGTGGTGCAGTTATCAAGACTATTCATGATGATGAGCCGAGATACCACTTGAGATGATACTAGGTGTTGACACTTTTGAGGAAGTATTGATGAACTTCCACAGTGATGGTATCCCAAACTATGAGGAAACAGTAAATGTTCTTGGGGTGTCTTTTCATTCTAGAAGCCAAACAAACTAGAGCTATACTTGCAGAATCAAGAGTCACCAACCACAAAGCGCTCCATAGAAGACCCCCAGTGTAAGAATTGAAAGAACGTCCAACACTATGCATTTTTGGGAGTCAACAACACTTTGTCAGTCATAATAGATGCAGACTTGGCTGATGAGCAAACAGATGCACTCATAATCGTGCTCAAACAATTTATGAAGACCATCGGATGGACTATTGTAGAATTATTAGTATCCCTCCTGAGGTATGTACACACAAAATCCAGGTATTCAAGGAGTACAAGCCAAGCATTGAGCATCAAAGGCGCCTAAATCCTCATATGTAAGAGGTTGTTCACAAATAGATCATTAAATGTTTAGATGCAAGAGTAATCTACCCAATCGCCGATAGTGAATTGGGAAGACCGATACAGTGTATTCCAAATAAAGTGGGTATCACAATGGTACCTAATGCTAGTAATGAATTGATCCCTATGAGGCCAGGCACAGGATGGAGGGTGTGCATGGATTATCGAAAGCTCAATGCCTCGACGGAGAAGCATCAGTTTCCTATGCCATTCATGGATTAGATGCTTGACGGACAAGCAGAAAATGGGTGGTACCATATCCTTGAAAGGTATTCCAGCTATAATCAGATCATCATCACTCCAAAGTGCCAAGAGCCAAGCCTAGGGCCTAGACATGACACGGCGAATGGGAATCCAAAGGCACCCAAACAAGCCTCTCAGCATATCCATCACACATCCTTGGTCGCAGAAGTAAAGTAAACAACAAAAAGAGATATAATTAAAAGGGAAGCGGGACTAAGGGAAATATTGATATTCATAAAATCATAAAGAGTCAAGCTCATAATATAAGTACATCATAATATCCAACAACAGCTCTAACATTGAATGGAGCGGGAGCCAAGACACTCTCCCAGCTCACCCTCATATTAACAAGAGTTCAACACAATGAAGTCTCAAAATAGCAAGAGTAATGTAGATAATGACCTCTAACTTGAGGACTCACTAAAGCTTATTTCAAAGTATCAACTAGCCATGTGGAGGATGATCAAAAGGTGCTTAGGTCCTTACATGGTAATATCATATAGGCATAGAGTATGTGTTAGTACATTTAAATATATTAGGTATGCGAGTTTGAATGTGACAAGACATAAGCCAATATAGTAAAAATGGATGATCATAAGCACTAGATATATAATCTCAATATGGAATACATGATCAATGCTCATAAGAAAACATACTTGTAAATCATTCATCTTGCATAATATATATAGCATACACATGTGTGGGAAGTTATCTCAACCGACATAGACCAAGTAGCTACAACTTGGAATCCAAGCCATGACACCCCCTTAGTAAGGTGGACGGACATGACAACCCTTGGCTAGGTTTTCACGATTGAAGCCTAGGTCTTAGACGTGACATGGCACAAGGGGAACCTGAAGGGACCCCAAACAATCCTCTTAGAACATTATTACACATCCTTGATTGTGGAAGCAATAAATCAAGCATCAAGAGATAAAAGAATGGGGAAACCAGGACTAAGGGAAAACACTTCCATATCATCACAAACAAGAGACAAGAGTCAAGCGCATATCATAGATACATAACATGTCCAACAAACACCTCTAATACATAAATAATAGCGGGGGTCAAGACAAAGAAACCATGCTCACCCTCATAGTAAAAATAGAACATAAGAAAGAGTGTGTCAATGTGTGATAGGAGGAATATAGACTAAGGTCCTCGAAGAAGAGGACTCACCTACTGGCTTGAATAGAACCGAACTTACCACGTGGAGGAGGATGATAATTTTGGACTCCAGTTCCTACATGGTGACATCATATAGGCATAAAGTATGTGTTAGTACATTTGAGTGTTCTAAGTATGTAGGATGCAATGCAAACAAGAATTAAGCATCATAATCAAAATGCATAAAAATAGGCAATAGACATAGTATAACAATGTGACATGTATGATCAATGCATAAGTAAAACATGCTTAAATAACTCATACTAAAATAGAATATCATATATGAACAAGAGACTGAGCTAGATTTCCAAATGTATTACTCTTTGGTAGGTTAGTGATGATGGTGCCCTATCACTTAGGTGGATGTGGAGATAATGCTGCCCCATCACCATGGTGGAGATAATGCCGCCCCATCACCATGGTGGAGAAGTACAAATCCTTCCCTAGGTTGATGAGTACAAACCCCCATCTAGGTTGGTGACATGTCGCCCCATCACTAGGTGGAGAAGTACAAACCATTCCCTAGGTTGATAAGTACAAACCCCCATCTAGGTTATTCAGGTTCTTAGTCCCCCGAATTAGGCATAGTCTAATGCAACACTTTATATAGAATTATCATATACATAAGCTCATTTCATCATTATATAGTCATTCATATCATATCTCATACTTTGGATCTTTAATTTCTCAAGAAACAATAATCGGACATTTTATCAAACACTTAGAGGGTATGTAATACTAGTATAAAACCATGAAATATGGAGATGAAATCATGCTTTAAAATCCATTGCAAAACCATCAATCAATACCTTGCAACACCCTCAAGCAATAAAAATCAAAAACCCTTCTCAAATCTTATAATTGATCAAAGATTTATAGCTCAAAACATGGCAAAACAGTCAAAACTGTACATAGCTTTAACATAGTGTGCAGTGAAATTCATAATGATCAAGACCCATTCTTAAATCAACTTTAAATCACATAATTTTGGTAAAAGGACGCTTGGTTATCATCGGTGAAAGGAACCCAAGAAAGAAACCCACATACCTTAGCTTACAGATGAACTAGGTGAGGATTGGAGATGGAGACTTGAAACTTGAAAAAGAACCTTGAAGGAGAGCCTTAGCTTGGGATGAGGGTTTGGGGAGTGAAAATATGGCTAAGTGTTTGAGTGAGTACAGGGAAATGTTTTAGGTAATATGAGGGTGAAATTGGGCTAAGTATAGGTAAAAACATGTTTGGGAAAACTTAGGCCCAAAACTTAGAAGTCTTGGACCGAACTTAGAAAAAATAGTCCTCAAAGTGTAGAGGGGTGCGTCGCGGAGGAAACACGAAAACACCACTGGAAATTGCACTTTGGAATTTCATAATTGCTAATATTTTGCTCTTAAAGCGGGATTAGACCCCTTTTCACCTAATTTTGACCCCTTGAACATGAACATGAAGTTGGATTTTTGAAATAGCAAACGAATTTTGAGATATATAGAATTTAAAATTTCATGCATTCCGAGGCACATTTTCCGTACTTTTTGGGGTTGTTTCAATATCTCCCCCTTGGGAACATTCGTCCCCAAATATAAAAGGGATGTACAAGACAAGAATGATCATAAACAAAACAACCCCAACAAAAATATAACATTACATTTAAAACTCTATTTTCAATATCTCAAAATAAGTGTAAAATCATCATAACATGCCAACTTAAACATGAATGATTATGAATGACATAGGGCTGAAACATAAGACTTAAATCACATAGGAGACTTATAATTTGTAACTTAGGCTTGAGTGGAGTGGGAAAGATAAGGATAACACTTTTACATGTCCGCTTCGGCCTCCCAAGTAGCACTTTCGATTTGTTGGTTCCTCCTAAGGACCTTAACGGATGCCACCTACTTGTTCCTCAATCTCTTCACTTGCCTATCCAAAATCTGAACCGGGACCTCCTCAGAAGTAAAGTTATCCTCAACAATACCCACAACACCAATGGCAAAATAGCATTAGGATCACCAACACATTTTCCTGATATAAAGACATGGAACACGGGATAAACCAAATTCATTTCACTAGGCAACTTTAACTCATAAGGTACCTTGCTAACCCTCTTCAAGACCTTATAAGGACCAAGATATCTTAGATTCAATTGCCCATTTTTACCAAAATGAACCACAACTTTCATTGGAGAAACTTTCAAATAAACCCAATCACCCACTTTGAATTCAAGGTCTCTTATCCTTACATTGGCATAAGATTTTTGATGACTTTAGGTTGTTCTTAACCTTTCCCTAATCATCCTAACCTTCTCAAGAGCCTCCATAACCAGATCCGGTCCAATTAAATCCACTTCTCCAACCTCAAACCAACCAACCGGTGATCTACAACGTCTCCCATAAAGAGCCTCAAAAGGAGCCATACCGATACTAGAGTGATAGCAATTGTTGTGGGAAAACTCAATCAAAGGAAGATGGTCATCCCAACTACCTCTCAACTCCAATAAATAACCCGTTATCATATTCTCAAGTGTTTGAATGATTCTTTTGGCTTGGCCATCCGTTTGAGGGTGGAAGGCTATACTAAGGTGAACTTCTCTACCAAGTCCCCTTTGAAAAGACCTCCAAAGGTGTGAAGTGAATTATGCAACACAATATGATATGATGGACAAAGGAACCCTATGCAACGTCACTATCTCATGGATGTACAACTTCGCATACTCTTCAGCCCCATATATGGTATTAACCGGTAGAAAGTGAGCCAATTTGGTCATCCTATCAATCATCACCCATATGGTATCAAAACCCTTTCTAGTCTTAGGTAACCCAACCAAAAAATCCATATTAATCACCTTCCATATCCAAGTGGGAATCTCTATGTCTTGGGTTAGGCCACCCGACCTTTGATGTTCGGCTTTACTTGTTGACAATAATGGCAACTGAAAACGAATTTGGCAATGTCCCTCTTCATACCTGCCCACTAACACACCTCCATCAAGTCTGCATACATTTTGGTAGAACCGGGGTGAATAAAATAAAAAGAATTATGGGCCTCATCAAGGATCTTCTCACTAAAACCACCAACAACGCACATACAACCTACCTTGGTACCTAAGGGCACCATCTCCCTTTTGGGAGAAAACGACTGCTTTTCCCTCTTTCACCAAGGCCTTCAATTCAAGCAAGGAGGAGTCAAGATCTTGTTTTTCTGTCACTTCACCAACCAAAGAAGACTGACTTATCAATAAACCATAACACCATCATCACCAACCCCTTCTAACCTAACCCCCAATCTAGCCAATCTATGAACTCCCTAGCCATCTCCATATCACCACCATAAACATGAGCTAGGTTACCCATGGACACCCTACTCGATGTATCTGCCACCATATTTTCCTTACCTGGATGATAATGCACACTCATTTCATAATCTTTGAGAAGTTCTAGCCACCTTCTTTGTCTCAAATTGAGATCTTTTTGAGAGAAGACATATTGGAGGCTTTTATGATCGGTAAAAAAATCAGCATGCACCCTATACAAGTAATGATACCAAATCTTTAATGCAAATACCTTGGCGGATAACTCTAGATCATGGGCAGAGTAATCCCTTTCATTCACCTTGAGTTTCCTAGAAGAATAAGCTATGATCTTACCATTTTGCATTAGCACACAACCCAAAACCAACTCTAGATGCATCACAATACACAACAAATCCCTCAAGCCTATCCAGTAGTGATAATATAGGAGCGAACACAAGCCTATCCTTCAATGTTTGGAAGCTTCTCTCACATTCATCAGTCCATATAAACTTAACCTTCTTTTGAGTCAATTTTGTCATAGGGGAAGTAATGGAGGAGAACCCATTTACAAATCTTCTACAGTAACCCGCAAGGCCCAAGAAGATCCTAACATCTGACGGGGTCAATGGTCTAGGTCAATTTCTAATCACATTGGTTTTCTTAGGATCCACTTTTATACCATCCACCAACACCACATGATCCAAGAATGCAACCTCCTTCACCCAAAATTCACACTTATCATATTTGGCATATAATGTCTCCTCCCTCAATCTTTGCAACATAACCCTCAAATGACCTATAGACTCCTCCCTACTATGTAAGTAGATCAAAATATCATCAATGAAGTCCACAATAGAGGAATCAAGGTAAGGGTTAAAGACCCTATTCAATAGATCCATGAAGATGGCCGGTGCATTAGTCAATCCAAACGACATCGCAACAAACTAATAATGCCCATATCTAGTTCGAAAAGCTATCTTGGGAATATCACACTCCCTCACCCTCACTTGATAAAGCCTGTACTGAAGATCAATCTTAGAGAAAAAACTAGCCCCTTGCAATTGGTCAAACAAGTCATCAATTCTTGGAAGAGGATATCTATTCATTATAGTGACCCTATTGAGTTGCTGGTAGCCAATACGCGTTCTAAGTGATCCATCCTTTTTTCCACAAACAAAATTGGGGAACCCCAAGGTGATTGACTAGGTATAATGAATCCCTTCTCCAACATATTCTTCAATTGCTCATTTTAACTCCTTCAACTCTGTCGGGGCCATACGGTAAGGGGGAATGGAGATAGGTTGAGTATCGGGAAGCAGATCTATGCAAAAATCTATCTCCCTTTCGGGAGGGACACCAAGAAGGTTATTTGGGAAGATATCAAGAAACTCATTTACAACCAGAATGAACTCTATGGAAGGGACTTTAGACTTCACATCTTTAATCCTCACAAGATGGTAAAGACACCCCTCAGAGGTCAATCTATTGGCTTTAAGGCATGACATGAATCTACCCTTGACCACCACATCTTGACTTTCCCAATCAAAGATAGGTTCATTAGGAAATTGAAACTTGGCACTATGGGTTCTACAATCAATAGATACATAGTAGGCATGCAACCAATCCATCCCAAGTATGACATCAAAATCTACCATCTCTAATTCAACAAGGTCATAAGGCAACAACTTATGCAAAATGCAAATGGCACAATTTCTATAAACTTTCCTAGAAATAATAGAGGCAACAATAGGAGTAGACACTTCATATGACTCATGCAAGAACTTGGGGACAATACGAAACTTTTTAACAACAAAAAGGGTAACAAAGGAAAGAGTGTCACCAAGATCAATCAAAGCATACACATCAAAGTCAATGATTTTCAACATACCGGCAACAACATTAGGGACCTCACCAATCCTTTGCCTCCCATGTAGAGCATAAAATTGATTGTGCCTTGGGGCACCACCTTGGGGACTGCATTAGCCCCTGGACCTTGCCACAGTTTCTTGGACAATCTACCTTCGTATGCCCAAGCTCCCCATAGTAGAAGCATGCATTAGAATCTTTCAAACATGGGCCTTTATGGCCCTTCCCACAAGTAGGAAGCACATCAATGGGAGCCACAACACCAACATCTTGAGGCCTAGGGATGTCATTGGCAAACCCCCTATTAGTAGCATGATGAGAGTCTTGGCCTTGATGGAACCAGCCACCCCTTTGGAACTTACCCCTAAGATAGGACCTCTTGGACTCATGCCCCTTTCTCTTCCTTAATTTCTCCTCTTCCATTTGCATGGAAAAGGTCATCAACTGAGACAAGGTCATGTCACTAATTGGCATGGCGTACTGACATTCTTCAGTTACCAAGTCAGAGATCCCCATCACAAACTTATTCATCCTATATCTAGGATCAGCCACGAAATGAGGATCATACTTTGAAAGTTGATTAAATTTGAGGGCATACTCCCTCCCACTCGTAGCACCTTTTTTCAAGTTCATAAGCTCCACCAACTTAGGTTCCCTAAGAACAAGAGGGAAAAACCAATTAAGGAAAGCCAATTTGAACTCCTCCTAAAGCATCACATTACTAAGCCCCTTCTCACCCTTCCATTGATTATACCATATTTGAGCTACCTCTTTGAGTTGGTACACTGCCAACTCCTCCTTTTCTTTTGGCCAATCACCCATGATATTCAAGATCTTTTGGACCTCATCAATGAACTCTTTTGGATCTTCATCCACCTTTGACCCATAGAACACTAGAGGATTCATCCTCATGAAGTCTCTTACCCAAGCTCCCAATGTAGTAGCATGAGAGGCTTTGGCCCCTTGATTGATTTTGTTGGCCATAACTTGGGCAAGCATAGTGAGAGCATCCCGCAGATCACCATTGTTAGGTTGCTCCTCGGGAGTTTGGGCCCTTTGTCCTCGAGTATTTTGCATGACCTAGAATAGCAAAGAACAATCATTAGGGAAAAATTTTACCACACTCTATAGCATGATTTAGAACATAAAGAAGGAAAACATTTTCTAAAACGCCTCATAGCCTCATATTCATAGTCATGGTGCACTTCACAACCATGAATTGGACTCTAATCGACGTAGTGTGTTGGACTCTGAGGATATATCAATCTAGTGCTCTGATACCAAGTTTGTCACATCCCAAGCCTAGGGCCTAGATGTGACACAGCAAAAGGAGAACCCAGATGGACCCCAAGAAAGCCTCTAAGAACATCATTACATATCCTTGGTCGCAAAAATAATAAATCAACATCAAGAGATAAATGAATTGGGAAATGGGGGCTAAGGGAAACCACTTCCATATCACCATAGACAAGAGACAAGAGTCAAGCGCATATCATAGATACATAACATGTCCAACAAACATCTCTAATACATAGATAAGAGCGGGGGCCAACAAAAAGCAACTGGGCTCACCCTCATAGTCAAATAGAACATAAGAAAGAGTGTATCAATACATGATAGGAGGAGCATAGACTAATGTTCTTGAAGTATAGGACTCACCAACTGGCTTGAACAACACCAAACTAGCCACGTGGAGGAGGATAATCAACTTGGACTCCAGTTCCTACAAGGTGACATAGGAGGATGATCAACTTCGACTTCAGTTCCTACAAGGTGACATCATGTAGGCATATAGTATGTGTTAGTACATTTGAATGTACTAAGGATGTAGGATGCAATGCAAACAAGAATTAAGCATCATAGTCAAAATGCATAACAATAGACAATAGGCATAGTATAATAATATGGCATGTATGATCAATGCTTAAGTAAACATGTTTAAGTAACTTATGCTCATATAGAATATCATATTTGTAGAAGTGACCAAGCTAGATTTCCACATGTATGATCCTTTGGTAGGTTAATGATGATGCCGTTCCATCACTTAGGTGGATGAGTATAAACCCCATCTAGGTCGGTGATAATGCCGCCCCATCACCATGGTGGAGAATTACAAATCCTTCCCTAGGTTGATGAGTACAAACCTCCATCTAGGTTGGTGAACATGTCGCCCCATCACTAGGTGGAGAAGTACAAACCCTTCTCTAGGTTGATGAGTACAAACCCCTATCTAGGTTATCCGGGTTCTTAGCCCCCCGAATTGGGCATGGTCTAATGCAACACTTTATGTAGAACTTATCATGTACATAAGCTCATTTCATCATTAAATAGTCATTCATATCATATCTCTTGTTTTCGAACTTCAATTCCTCAAGAAACCATAATCGGACATTTTATCAAGCACTTAGAGGGTGTGTATTGCTAGTATATAACCATTAAATATGGAGATGAAATCATGCATGAAAATCCATTGAAAAACTAGCAATCAACACCTTTCAACACCCTCAAGTAAAAAACATCAAAACCCCTCATCAAATCTTACAATAGATCAAAGATTTATAGCTCAAAATATGGAAAAACAGTCATAATTGTACATAGCTTTAACGTAGTGTACAGTGAATTTCATAATAATCAAGACCCATTTGTAAATAAATTTTAAATCATGCAATTTGAGTAAAAAAAGGCTTGGGTATCATGGGTGAAAGGAACCCATGGAAGAAACCCACATACCTTAGCTTAGAGATGAACTTGGTAAGGATTGGAGATGGAGACTTCAAGCTTGAAGAAGAACCTTGAAGGAGAGCCTGAGTTTGGGATGAGGGTTTGGGACTTGTGTTTGGGGAGTAAAAATATGACTAAGTGTTTGAGTGAGTATTGGTAAATGTTTTGGGTAATATAAGGGTAAACTTTGGCTAAGTATAGGTAAAAATACGTTTGGAAATACTTAGGCCCAAGACTTAGAAGTATTGGACCGAACTAAAAAAAATAGTCCTTAAAATGTACAGGGGTGCATCACAGAGGCGATGTGAAAACCCCACTGGAAATTGCACTTTGAAATTTCATAATTACTAATCTTTCGCTCTTAAATCGAGATTAGAACCTTTTTCACCTAATTTTGACCCCCTGAACAAGAATATGAATTTGGACTTTTGAAATATCAAAAGAATTTTGAAAAATTTTGGGCATTCCAAGGCACGTTTTCGAGCACTTTTTGGGTCGGTTCATAGGTGTAGTCTACTTAACAAGGAAAACCAAACACGATAACATTACTAGATGGATCTACTAGAATAGCAAGGGTATTAATCATAATTCTATGGTGGCAAATAGTATAGAGAAAAAAGACTTTATATAAGAACCCCTTGAGTCGAGTCCCCATCTTAAGCCTCAATCAGTGCTAAGTCAAATCCCTCTGAATACTTGAAATAATCATAACTTGTATAACTTGTAAGAAACATGGAAATATGACATGAGTAGCTCTTGAAACATGCTTGACCTCTAACTGTGAGCTGAACTTGAAACATGAGAGTAGATCATAATCATATATGAACCCTTGCATTAACATGAATGGCTCATAAGAGGATAAATCATTGAAATATTGCTTAACTTGTAACTTGTAAAATCATAGATAATTTTATGAATTCAATACATGATTGAAAGCCGTTAATCATCATATAGTCGCATGACTTGTAAATCATGAAATAGATCATCAATAACTTGAGAATTCTTGACTTGATATTTTATCAAACACTTGGTGGGTTCATGATACTAGTTCAAAATCATGCAATTCGAGAGTCAAATGAGATGAGAAAACTTAATGCAAATCAACCAACCAATATGAGTAAAACCCTCATGAATGGTACCTTTAAATCCATCATCAAAATACATAATAGATCATAGTTTTATAGCTCAAAACATACATAGTGTCAATAAACAAAGATCAACTCATAGTGTAAGCTTAAAATAGATACTCATGCATAATCAACAACACTTCGGTAAAACCCCAACATAATTCATGCTCGTATTTCATAATAAGACATACCCATAAGTAATACAACAACTTGAAATCATGCAATTTTGTAAAAAGGAAGATTAAGCTCCTTGGGTCAAAGGACCCAACGAATGAAACTCATATACCTCGATCTTGGATCTTCTTGAGATGAGCTTGAAGTAAACTTAGAGCTTGAAGTGAATCCTTGAGTTCCAAAGTTAAGCTTGAAATCCTTGAGTTTGGTATGAGATATTTGGTTAAGTCTTGGAGAGGTTTTTGTGAGGGTTTGAGTGATACAGAATTTAAAAATGGCTAAGTATGGGTGATTTCACGTTTAAGTGAGCATGAGGCTATAATCCCAATGCCCTTGGGCGCATAAGAAAATGTAAAGAAAATTTTGTACCGGTCTGTGTCTGGTTCATGACGCGGACCTATGCAAAGGAGATATTTACACTACTCCGCGCCCCTGGCACATTGCGACTGGAGACTGGATGCTCTCTAGAATTTGGAAATTAGCAAAAAATATTTTTTGCTACGAGTCCTCTGAAATTTGGGTTATACCCATTCCCCACTCAATTTTGTCCCCTTAATCGAGAATATGAAGTCAGATTTTTGATATCACATACAGATTTTGAGATATATAGAAATTACGATTATGCGCATTCAGGGAAACCAAATCTTGTTGGAATTCAAGGAAACAAAGTCAAGCCCCAAGTCCTACTCAATATTCAAGTGTCCCAATCTCTTTCTAGATCTAAAGATTATATTCAAGCTTCAAGTTTCCATTCAAATCTTAATCAAGAAAATCTTTAAAGTCAAGGTATGTGGGTTTCAACCATTGGGTCCTTTCACCCATGGTGCCCAATCCTCCTTTTTACATATATTGCATGTTTCTAAGTTTAGTTACTTATGGGTCTTACTTATGAATTTGACTATGAATTATGTTGGGGTTTCATAAAATTGTGACTGTTTAAGCTTGTTTTGAGCTATGAATCTATGATCTATCTTGAGATTTGATGAAAGTTTTTTATGTATATTGCATGAGGGTATTATCATGTATTGGTGCATTGATTTACTTTAGGTTTTGTTTGCGTGATTTCACTCTTGAATTACATGATTTTGTTCTAACATTGCACACCTGCCAAGTATTTGATAAAATGTCTTTTTAAGGATTCTTACATTTTTTATGATCTATTGGTTGATTTATGAGTCAAGGGAATTCATGATGATTTTGGGTTTTCTAAAGATGTGTTTAAGTTATGGAAATGTCGATGATATTGTAGGGGCAGATTAAGCCCCTTTTCTCAAAGATTATACCTCTTGTGAGCCTTTGATGTTCATGTTAATGAAAGAGTAATGCTGATGATGACCCATTCTTATGTTTAAAATTAGGCTCACCATTTGAGGTCAATGATGTTAAGAGCTACTCATGCCGTGTCTCTATGTTCATTACAAGTTATGAAAGTATGATTATCTTATATATTTTGTGAGATTAGACTTAGCAGCGAATGGACTAGAGGCGAGTACCCAAGTCCTAGAACTAGAGGCGAGTACTCGGTTCACATAAGGCTTAGTGGATTCACTTAGTCATTAGGAGGTTAACCTTGGCAAGTAACTTCCTCATTTCTTCTGGTGTAGATTGGACAACGAGATTCCAATTTGTAGCTCACTTGGTCTTATTTTATGTCGGTTGAGTTTCTTCCCACACTTATAGATATACTATGTTCTATGTAAGGTGAATGATTTGCAAAGCATGTTTAACTTTCAGCTTTGATCATACATGTCATTTTGTTATTATGCTATCTATAAATTATCATTATGACTATGTTGCCTATCTCGTGTTGTATTTTATCCTACATACTTAGTATATACAAATGTAATAACACATTCTCTAAGCCTACATGATTTTACCATGTAGGGACTGGAGCTTTATTTGACTATTCTCCTCCATGTGGCTAGTTTGACATCTTGAAGATAAGCTAGGTGAGTACACAAGTTCGAGGACACTATCTACTTTCTCTTGTTATTTCTAAACCTTCTATATGTTGATATTTGACATTATGAGGGGTGAGCCTAGAAAGTGTCGTGGCCCCCACTCCTATCTAAGTATAGAGGTTGTTGGAATATTAAGATATATCTATGCTATGATCTTGACTCTGGAGTATTCTATGTATTATGCTATTAAAGAGTTCCCTTAGTCCCATTAATCCCTATTTTACTCTCTTATTGTTGTTTTTATTGCTTCTGCAACCAAGGATGTGTAATGATATAGTCAGAGACTTATTTAGGGTCCCTTCAAGATCCCCATTCGCCGTGTCACGTCTAGGCCCTATGTATGGATTTTGATACATACTCGAAAGCCCTTAATCATCATATAGTCGCTTGACTTGTAAATCATGAAATAGATCATCAATAACTTGAGAATTCTTGACTTGACATTTTATCAAACAGTTGGTGGGTTCAAGATACTAATTCAAAATCATACAATTTGAGAGTGAAATAAGATGAGAAATCTTAATGCAAATCAATATACTAACATGTAGTAAAACCCTCATATAAGGTACCTTGAAATCCATCACCAAAACTCATAATAGATCATAGTTTCATAGTTCAGAACATGCATAGTCTCAGTAGACAAAGATCAACTCATAGTGTAAGCTTAAAATAGATACTTATGCATAATCAATAATACTTTGGTAAACACCAACATAATTCATGCTCATATTTCATAATAAGAGATGCCCATAAGTAAATCAACTCTAAATCATGTAATTTTCATAAAAAGGAAGATTGGGCTCCATTAGTGAAAGGAAACAATGGATGAAAACCATATACCTCAAACTTGGGTCTTGTTGATATGAGTTTGAAGGGAATTTAGTGCTTAAAGTGAATCCTTGCGTTCTAAAGTTAAACTTGAAATCCTTGAATTTTACATGAGATATTTGGTTAAGTCTTGGAGAGGTTTTTGTGAGGATTTTTAGTGATAGAGTTGAAAAATGTAATGGGGCTATGACCCCAATGCCCTTGGGTGCATAAGAAAATGTAACAAAAATTTTGTACTAGTCCAAGTCTGATCTGTGACGCGGACCTAACGCAAAGGAGATTTTTACACTGCTCCGCACCCTTGGTGTGTCGTAGCCATGGGGCGGATGCTCTCAGGAATTCAAAAATTAGAAAAAATTATTTTTTAGTACTGGTCCTCTAAAATCTAGGTTATATCCACTTCCCACTCAATTTTTCCCCCTAATCAAGAATATGAAGTCAGATTTTTGATATCTCGCATGGATTTTGAGATATATGGAAATTACGATTATGGGCATTCTGAAGCACATTTTTGGGGCTTTTCAATATCTCCCCATAGTAACATTCATCCCTGAATGTCAAAGAAACATGCATAAGAGAAGTAATCATGAAGATTTCAGCCCGACATGATTGCAACAAATGCACTTAAACATCATTTTCAAAAATTTCAGCATGAATGTCAAAATCACCATAAACTTGTCACCACAAAAAATAGATGCATGCAAAATAATTTAAGGGATAAAACTTAAGACTTGAAATCATGTAGGGGACTTAAATTAGTACCTTCGGCTTGAGTAGAGTGGAAGAGGTATGGGTATCACTTTTTCATGTCCACCTCGGCTTCCCATGTGCACTTTTAACTTGTTGATTTCTCCAAAGGACCTTGACGGAAGATATATCTTTGTTTCTCAACCTCTTCACTTGTGTACCAAAATCTCTACCAGGACCTCCTCATAGGTAAAATTATCTTCTGCAACACCCACAACCTCCAAGGGCACTATAACACTTGGGTTATCCATACACTTTCTCAACATGGACATGGAAGACCAGATGAACTATATTCATCACAATAAGCAATTCCAACCCATATGCAACCTTACCCACTCTCCTCAAAACTTTACAAGGATTCACAAACCTTGGTCTTAATTTTTCTTTCTTGCCAAATCGGACCACACCCTTCATGGGTGAGACCTTTAAGTAAACCCAATCACCAACCTTAAACTCAACATCTCTTCTCTTCACATCGTAGTAGGACTTTTGTCTACTTTGTACTGTTTACAGTCTCTCCCTTATCTACCTCACCTTCTCCATGTCCTCCATGACTATATTTGGACCTAACAAAGCCATTACCCCACTTTAAACCACCCAATTGGGGATCTACAACGCCTAACATATAAAGCTTCAAAGAGAGTCATACCAATGCTTGAGTGGTAGCTATTATTGTAAGAAAACTCAATAAGTGGAAAATGTTCATCCCAACTACCTTTAAACTCTAAAACACAAGCTCTAAGGATATCCTCAAGTGTTTGGATAATCCTCTCGGCTTGAAAATCTCTTTGAGGATGAAAAGTCGTACTAAGCTTAACCTTGATACCATGACCTCTATGGAATGACCTCCAAAAGTGAGGTGAATTGAGCACCACGATATGAAATGATACATAAAGGCACTCCCTCCAATGTAACCAACTCATATATATCCAATTTGGCATAATCTTCGGCACCATAAGTGGTTTTGGCTGGTAGGAAGTGGGTTGGCTTTGTCATTCTATCCACAACAACCCAAATAGAGTCAAAATGTTTCCTAATCTTAGGCAACCCAATCACAAAATCTATGTTGATCTCTTCCGGCTTCCAAGTAGAAATTTCTATATCTTGGGCTAGGCCACCTGGCATTTGATGTTCAACTTTCACCTATTGGCAATTATGATATCTGGATATGTACTTGGTAATATCTCTCTTCATACCATCCCACCAATTGAAGTGACCCCAAGAATGTTCCCAAAAATGTGCCTCAAAATGTCTGAAATTTTAAATTCCATATATCTCAAAATCCCTTTGCTATTTCAAAAATCTAACTTTATACTCTTGTTTAGGGGGTAAAAATTAAGGGGGAAAGGGTCTAACCCTAAGTTTAGAGCAATCAAATCACAATTTCAAATTTCTGAAATTTCAATTTTCAGAGATGATCTATGACAGCACCGCGATGTATAGCTATCACGAACATGTGTTAATTTTCCCTCTGCGATAAGTCTATATCATAGACCTGTGCATTTCACTGCCAATGATTTCTATCTCAGTCCAATGCTTTGGGTTCTTGGGCCTAAGTGTTCCCAAACATGTTTCATATCATCCTCAACATTCCCCAATACTCACTCAAAACACTTAGCCATATTTTCACTCCCAAATTCAAGTCCCAAACCCTCATCCCAAGCTAATATTCTTCTTCAAGGTTCTTCTCCAAACTTCAAGCCTCCATCTCCAATCTTCACCATGTTCATCTCTAAGCTAATGTTTGTGGGTTTCTTTCATGGCTTCCTTTCACCTATAATACCCAAGCCTCCTTTTACTCAAATTGCATGATTTAAAGTTGATTTACAAATGAATCTTGATTATTATGAATTCACTGCACACTGTGTTAAAGCTATTTAAAGTTATGACTGTTTTGATATGTTTTGAGCTATAAATCTTGGCTCGATTGTAAGATTTGATTAGGGTTTTTGATGTATATATCTTGAGGGTGTTTCAAGGTATTGATTGATGGTTTTATAATGGATTTTCTTGCATGATTTCATCTCTAATTTACATGGTTTTATACTACTACTTCACACCCTTTAAGTGTTTGATAACATGTACGAATGTGGTTTATTGAGGAGTTGAAGGTCCAAAGCATGAGATATGATGTGAATGACTATTTGATAATGAAATGATCATATATATATGATATACTCTGTATAAAATATTGTATTAGACAATACCCAATCTGGGGGTACAAGAGTCCGGGTAACCATGAGGGTTTGTGCTCATTAACCATGTGAGGGTTTTGTACTTCGCCACTATTTTGATAAGGTGTGATTATTATCAACCATGTGAGGGACTTATACCACAAAACCACCAAGGGGTTTTTACCTTGAATAGCTTGCTTGGTCCCTTATATATATATATAATATCCTATATGAGCATGAGTTACTTAAGCATGTTTTACTTAAGCATTGAGCATACATGTCATATTGTATATTATGTCTATTGCTTAATATTATGCATTTTGATTATGATGCCTATCTATTGTTGCATTGCATCTCACATACTTAATACATCTCACAAACTTAATCTATGTTTCTCCTATTATGTATTGAGACATTATTCTTTATTATCTATTTTGACTATGAGGGTGAGCCTGGTTGCTTTGTCCTGGCCCCCGCTCCTACCTATGTAGTTGTAACACCCCACATTTTTACATGTACTAATGCTATGGGAATAAATCATATTATGATTTGGTCAACTTAGCATCAATTCTTGAAAGTTCTTGATTCTTGTGTTAGCGGGCGATATGGGCGTCTAACGCTTAAGAGGGTCTTGTCTATATGTGCTTTATGTTAAAATGAGGATATTATAATCCTACAGAAAGTAAGAGAATTAAGTGTTTTGTATGAATTAATAATCTAGTAGGTGATTTATCTACTTTCTTAGCTTGAAATTGTTAGCTAAACGGAGACGAGGTTCGACGTCATTTTGTCCAAGTTTGATTATGGATAAAATCTGTTTTGAGGGTGTAATTTTAGCACATATGATAACATTATAATTGGATCTTATTTTCAGTCTAATAAGAGTGTAATAAAGGCCCAAGTGTAACACAAATCACTTGACTATTTGGGGCAAAAATGGATTAAGAGAAAAGCTGGAAATTGGCAGCCTATGTCCACTAGAATTTGATGCCCATTTTGGCCTAATTTTGGGGAACTAATTGCTGAATAGTATGCCTAAGTGTATGTGATATTTGTTGGTCAATATGTCAAAGAAATCTTGTCCAAATAGCCTTATAAAAGGGGTCAAAACAGTCCCCCAAACATTCTGCACTTACACAGAAAAATTAGCTTTACTCTCTAGTTTTCTCTCAACTTTCTCTCAACGTTTCTTGACCTTAAGCAATATCCAAAGGAGATTTTAGGGTTCTTGAGGAGGCTCTAAAACTTGAAGATAAAGGTAAGTAACTATATTTGTGCATTTGGTATGATTCTCTCATGAAAATCATGAAGTAGATGATGGTATGCTTTGATGGAAAATTCTGGACAGCTTGTGTCCAGAAAATTACTGCACTCTTTCCTTTTGATTTAATGATTTCTAAATGGTTTGTGGGATGTATTATGAATAGAATTTGATGTTCTTAACATTGTTTGAGTTATATATACACCTAGGGTTGCTGCCCAGATTTTGATTTCAATTAACAAAAGAGTTTTCTTGTGCTATCTTAAGTATGATGTTGGTTGGAAGTTGTGGGCTGTTGGATTTAAAGCTATTGGCTCATGTCCTTAATGACTTCTTGGATGATGTTATAAGATTGTATTACCACTATTGGTATGTGTAAATCTTTTTGTAATAGTTTGGTTAGAGTCGGAAAAGGTTTGGGATTGTCATCGTCGAAATGTACGAAGGTGGGAGTAATGTTATGTTGTCCATTTGTAAGTTGTGTAGAATTGTATCATGTTATTCCATAACTTATGCCTAATTTTGGACTTTTTTTGGATTATACTAAGACTAGTTTTATGTGGTAAAATCATTGAAAATAATTTTGGTAAAGTTACAACAGTTCCGGGAATGTTGACGTCGAAGTGTGGTGAAAGGATATATCGTTGTGCCACTTGTTTATATGTTGTGAAAAATTGTTGTGCATTATGTTTTGTGGGCTGTTGTGGGACTGTTAAACTGAAAATAAGATGTACATGATATGTTGATAAGAATGGTTGTTAGAAAATACATGTATAAGTGAAAAGGTTGGAGAAATGTCTTTGCGTCACTAATTGAAAGCTT
>JAOTQR010096489.1:0-30442 GCA_025774065.1 Solanum ossicruentum | reverse complement strand
GAAGGTCGTACTAAGGTGAACTTTTGTACCAAGACCCCTTTGAAAAGACCTCCAAAAGTGTGAAGTGAATTGTGAACAACGATTCGATACGATGGAGAAACGAACCCCATGCAACCACACAAACTCATGGATATTCAACCTTGTATACTCTTCAGCCCTATATGTGTTCTTAACCAGTATAAAGGGAGCCAATTTTGTCATCCTATTAACCACCACCCAAATAGAATTAAAACCTTTTCTAGTCTTGGGCAACTCAACCACAAAATCTATCCTACTTCCAAGTAGGAATTTCTATATCTTGGGTTAGGCCTACCGGCCTTTGATGTTCGGCTTTGACTTATTGACAACTATGGCAACCGGAAATGAACTTGGCAATATCCCTCTCAAGGCACCCCATCAATACACATCTCTTAAGTCTATATACATTTTGGTGGAACTAGGGTGGATAGAATAAGAAGAATGTTGGCCTCATGAAGAATCTTGTCATTCAAACCATTAATACAAGGCACACACAACCTACCTTGGTGCCTAAGGTCACCATATCCCCCCAGGAGAAAACCTCTACTTTACACTCTTTCACCAAGGCCTCAATGCAAGCAAGGAGTAGTCAAGATCTTGTTTTGCTATCACCTCATCAACCCATGAAGAATTTGACCTATCAACAACCACCACACCATCATCACCTACCTCTTCTAACCTAACCCCCAATCTTGCCAATCAGTGCACCTCCCTAGCCATCTCCTTATCACCACCATCAACATAGGCTAATCTACCCACAAATACCCTACTCAAAGCATCCGCCCCCTTATTTTCCTTACGCGGATGATAGTGCACACTCATATTGTAGTCTTTAAGAAGTTTTAACCTACTCCTTTGCCTCAAGTTGAGATCCCTTTGAGTGAAGACATATTGGAGGCTCTTATGATCGGTGAACACATCCATTTGCACCCAACACAAGTCACACGCCAAATCTTTTATTCAAACACAATGGCTGCTAACTCTAGATCATGGGTAGGATAATTCCTTTCACATACCTTGAGTTGTATAGAAGCATAAGCTATGACCTTACCATTTTGCATCAACACACAACCCAAACCAACCTAGAAAGCATCACAATACACCACAAATCCCTTAAGCCCATGTTGTAGTGACAATATAGGAGCGACACAACCTTGTCTTTCAATGTTTGGAAGCTCCTCTCACACTCATTGGTCCACACAAATGTAACCTTCTTTTTGTGTCAATTTTGTCATAGGGTAAGCAATGGAGGAGAACCCATTCACAAACCTTATTTAATGACCAGCTAGGCCTAAGAATCTCCTAATATCCAATAGGGTCAATGGTCTAGGCCAATTTCTAATCACATCGGTCTTCATAGGATCTACTTTTACACCATCTTCTGACACCACATGACCCAAGAATTCAACCTCCTTCAACCAAATTCACACTTGTCATATTTGACATACAATTTCTCCTCCCTTAATCTTTGCAGTACAACCCTAAAATGCCCCATATACTCATCCCTACTATGTGAATAGATCAAAACATCATCAATGAAGACCACAACAAGGGAATTAAGCTATGGTTTGAAGACCCTATTAATTAGGTCCATGAAAATGTCTGGTGCATTGGTCAACCCAAACGACATCACAACAAACTCATAATGCCCATATCTAGTTTGGAAGGCTATCTTAGGAATATCACACTCCCTCACCCTCACTTGATGATACTCGGACTGAAGATCAATCTTATGAAAGAAGGTATCCCCTTGCAATTGGTCAAACAAGTTATCAATCCTTGGAAGGGGATATCTATTCTTAATACTGACCTTATTGAGTTGCTGGTAGTCAACACACATTTTAAGTGACCCATCCTTCTTCTTTACAAACAACACCAGAGCACCCCAAGGTGATTGACTAGGTCTAATAAATCCCTTCTCCAACAAATCTTTCAACTGTTCATTTAACTATTTCAACTCTGTCGGGGCCATACAGTAAGGGGGAATGGAGATAAGTTGAGTATTGAGAAGGAGATCTATGCCAAAATCTATCTACCTTTCGGGATGGACACCAGGAAGGTCATTTGGGAAGACATCAAGAAACTCATTTACAACCAGGACCGACTCAATGGAAGGGACCTTAGACTCCACATCTCTAACCCTCACAAGATGATACAAACACCCATTAGAAATCAGCTTATCGGCTTTAATGTATGAAATGAATCTATGCTTGATTGCCACATGTTGACTTTCCCACTCAAGTACGGGTTCATTAGGGAATTGAAACTTGACCCTACGGGTTCTACAATTAAGAGAAGCATAGCAGGCATGCAACCAATCCATCCCAAGAATAACATCAAAATATACCATGTCTAATTAAACAAGATCACAAGGCAACAACTTACACAAAATATAAATAGGACAACTCCTATAAACTTACCTAGCAAAAATAGAGGCACCAATAGGAGTAGATACTTCATATGACTAATGCAACAACTCGGGGTAAACATAGAACCTTTTAGCAACAAAAGGGGTAACAAAGGAAAGAGCGGCACCCGAATCAATCAAAGAATATACATCAAAGTCAAAGATTGTAAATATACCGATAACAACATCGGGGACCTCACCAACTCCTTGCCTCCCATGTAGTACATAAAACCGATTGTACTTTGGGGAACCACCTTGAGGACCACCTCTACCTAATGGAATTGCATTTGCACTGCAGACCTTGCCACGATTTCTTGAACAATCTATCTTCTTATGACCAAGCTCCCACAACCAAAGCATGCATTAGAACCCTTCAAGCACAGGCCCTTATGACTCTTCCCAAATCTAAGGCATATATCCATAGGAGCCAAACCACCAACACCTTGAAGCCTAGGGAAGTCATTGGCAAACCCCCTTTTATGGGCATGAGAAGGCCCTTGGCCTTGATGAAATCTAGTACCCTTTTGGAATTTACCCTCCAACTGGGCCCTCTTGGCCTTCTGCCTCTTCCCCGTCCTCAATTTATCCTCCTCTATTTGCTCGATATAGGTCATCAACCGAGACAAATCCATGTCATTAATGAGCATAGCGGATAGGGATTCTTCACTTACCAAGTCGAAGACCTCTATCACAAACTTATTCATCCTTGATCTAGGATCGGCCACCAAATGAGGAGCATACTTTGATAGTTGATTAAACTGGAGGACATACTCCCTCACACTCATAGCACCTTGTTTCAAGTTCATGAACTCTACCATCTTAGCTTCCCTAAGCTCAAGAGGGAAACACCCAAAGTACCTCATTACCAATTTTCTTGTCACCCTTCTATTGATCAAACCATATTTGAGCTACCACTTTGAGTTGGTATGCCGCCAACTCCGTCTTTTCCTTCAGCCCAACACCCATGATATTCAAAATTTTGTAGACCACATCAGTGAACTCTTGTGGATCTTCATCCACCTTTGACCCTTAGAAAGTTGGAGGATTCATCCTCATGAAGTCCCTTACCCTAGCTCCCGCGGTTGTAGCATGAGGGGCTTAGGCCCCTTGATTAACTTGGTTGGCCACCACTTGGCAAGCATAGAAAGAGCATCCCGGAGCTCACCATTGGTAGGTTGCTCCTCGGGAGTTTGGGCTCATCTTCCTCTAGTATTTGGCATGACCTAACATAGAAAAGAACAATCATTAAGAGGGAAACACTTAGTACAACTCTATAGCATGACTTAGAAAATGAAGAAGGGAAACATTCCTAAAATGCCTCATAGCCTCCTATTCATAGTCATGGTGCGCTTCACCACCTTGAATAGAACTCTAATCAGCGTGGTGCATTGGACTCCAAGGATCTATCACCCTAGCACTCTAATATCAAGTTTTTCACAACCCAAGCTTAGGGCCTAGACATGAAACGATGCAAGGGGAACCAAAGGGACCCCAAGCAAGCCTCTTGGAACATCATTACACATCCTTGGTCGCGAACGCAATAGAAACAACATAAAAGAGTAAGAATAGAGGGCAATGGGACTAAGGGAAAAACTTGTGCAATATCATAATCAAGAGACAAGAGAAAAACTCATATCATAGACATCAAAAACAATAGAGTCGAGGCTCTTAACATAGATACATAACATGTCCAACAAATACCTTTAATACATAAATAAGAGCGGTGGCTAAGACAAAGCAACCGGGCTCACCCTCATAGTCAAAATGGAACACAAAGAAGAATGTCTCAATACTTAACAAGAGAACATAGACTAAGGTTGCCGAATTAGTGGACTCACCAACTAGCTTGAGTATCACCGAACTAGCCATGTGGAGGAAGATGATTAGCTTAGGCTCCGATTCCTACATGGTGATATCATGTTGGCAAGAGTGTGCATTAGTATGTTTGAATGTATTATATATGTAGGATGCAATGCAACAAGATATAGGTATCATAATATAAATGCATAGCAATAGGCAATAGACAACATATAACAATATGGCATATTTGCTCAATGCTAAAGTAAAACATGCTTAATAACTCATGCTCATATAAAATATCACATTTGTAGAATAGACCAAGCAAGATTTCCGAAGCACAAACCCCTTGGTAGGTTAGTGATGATCTCTCCCCATCACTTAGGTGGTGAAGTACTAACCCTTCAATTGGTTGATGATGATACCGCCCCATCACCTAGGTGGTAAAGTACTAACCTTCACTCGGTTGATGAGTACAAACCTCCAACTTGGTTAGTGATGATGCCGCCCCATCACTAGGTGGAGAAGTACAAACCCTTCCCTCGGTTGTTGAGTACAAACCCCCATCTCGGTTGTCAGGGTTCCTAGACCCCCCGGATTGGGCATCATCTAATGCAACATTCTATATAGGATTTATCATATACATAAGCTCATTTCATCATTATAACATCAATCATATCATATTTCATGCTTTGTACCTTCAATTCCTTAAGAAACCATAACCGAACATTTTAACAAACACTTAGAGGGTATGAAATGGTAGTATAAAACCAAGCAAGAAAATCTCATGTAAAACCCTCAATCAACACCTTGCAATACCCTCAAGCAATATACATCAAAATTCCTCATCAAATCTAACAATAGAACCAAGATTTATAGCTCAAACATAGCAAAAAGGTCACAACTTTACCTAGATTTAACATAGTTCATAGACATGTTCATAATAGTAAACCCATTTGTAAAATCAACTTTAAATCATGAAATTGAATAGAAAGGAGATTAAGGAAACATGGGTGAAAGGATCCAATGGGTAAAACCCACATACCTTAGCTTTGAAGAGGCTCTTGATGAAGATTGAAAATGGATGTTTGAAGCTTGAAGGAAATCCTTAGTTTGGGATGAGGGTTATGAGACTTGATTTTGGAGTGAAAATATGGCAAAGTGTTTGAGTGCGTTTTGAGAAATGTTTAGAATGATATGAGATTGAAATAAGGCTAAGTATAGGTAAAAACATATTTAGGAACACTTGGGCCTAAGACCTAAAAGCCTTGGACCGAGATAGAAATCACTGGCAACAAAATACACAAGTCTGCATCTAGTCCGCGACATGGACCTATCACAGAGGTCATATTAACACATCTCCATGAAAGGTATGCATCACGGTGCTGCTGCAGATCAATTTTGGATAAGAAAAATTACGAAAATTGAAATTTCTAATCATTTGCTCTTAAATCGGGGTTAGATCCTCCCTCTAATTTTGACCCCCCCGAACAAGAATATGAAGTCAGATTTTCGATACCACACACGAATTTTGAAATATATGGGATTTAAAATTCCAGGCATTTCAAGGCATATTTTCGAGCACTTTTTGTGTACATTTCATTATGTCCTACTCTGCTTGCCATGTAGCACTTTCCACATGTTGATTTCTCCAAAGCAACTTAACCAAAGCTACATCCTTGTTACGAAGACACTTTACATGCCTATCCAGAATCTCAATCAAAACTTCCTCATAAGACAAGTTCTCCTCAACCTCAACACCTTCCAAAAAAATAGTGGTACTAGGATCACCAATTAATTTCCTCAACATAGACACATGGAAAACCAAGTGACTAGAATTCAAATACGGAGGCAAATCCAACATATAAGCCATATTCTCAATCCGCTCAGCAATCTGATATGGACCTACATACAAAGGACTTAATTTGCCCTTCTCACCAAAATGAATTACACCCTTTAGGGTGAGAACTTCACATACACCCAATCACTAATAGGAAACTCAAGATCTCTCTTCCTAGCATCCGAATAGGACTTTTGATGACTTTAGGATGTCTTCAACCTCTCCTTAATCAACTTTACCTTCTTTATTGCTTCCAACACTAAATTTGGGCCAACTAAAGACATCTCTCCCAACTAAAACCACCCCACTACAGATTTACATCTCCTACCATAAAAACTTTAAGCGGTGCTATTCTAATGCTAGAATGAAAGCTATTGTTATAAGAAAACTCAATGAGTGGAAGATGATCAATTCTATTGCCCTTGTATTCCAACACACAAGCCCTCAACATATCCTCCGAAGTTTGAATTGTCCTCTTAGCTTTCCCACCGATTTGAGGATGAAAAGCGGCACTCAACTTCACCTTATTACCAAGTCTTCGTTGAAATGACCTCCAAAAGATAGAAGTAAATTGTGCGCCGCGATCTGATATGATAGACCTATGCACAACCTACAACCTCACCAACTCTTGCATATACAACCTTGCATAATCTTTGGCACTGAAGGTAGTCTTAACCAATAGGAAATGGGCCAATTTAGTCATCCAATCAGTAATAACCCAATCGACTCAAATACACTTCGGGTCCAAGCAAACCAACCTCAAAATCCATATTAACATCTTACTACTTCCGAATTGGAATTTCAATATCTTGAGCCAAATCATTGGGCCTTTGGTGCTCTAATTTTACTTGTTGGAAATTAGGACATTCGGATACTATGCCACCAACACACTTCCTCAAATATCGATACATCTTAGTAGATCTCAGGTGAATAGAATAATGAGAGTTATGGGCTTCACTCATGATCATCCTTCTAAGATCATCAACATTTTGGAATACATAACCGATCTTGATACCAAAGTACACCATCTCCCCCTTGGGAGAAAACATTTATCTTCTTTTCGGCAACGTACTTCTTCGATGAAACCAATGACGAGTCTAGATCTTGCTTAGATTGACATCGAAAATCATAGAAAATTCAACCCCATTCTTAACATGAAAAGCACCATCATTAGAGTCGGCCAACCTAACACCCAGCCTAGCCAAACGATGAACATCCTTTGCCAACTCCTTCTTCTCTTTCTCAAAATGAGCTACACATCCTATAAATAGCCTACTAGGAGCATCAGCTATAATATTTGCCTTATCCGGATGATATTGCACACTCATGTCATAGTCCTTAAGGAGTTCCAACCGCCTTCTTTGCCTCAAGTTAAGATCCCTTTGAGTGAACACATATTTCTAACTTTTGTGCTTGGTGAAAACATCAATATGAACTCCATATAAATAATGTCACGTAATCTTCAAAGCAAAACACTATCGTCCTAACTCAAGATCATGAGTAAAGTAATTATGTTCATGTACCTTCAATTGCCTAGACGCATAAGCTATCACCTTATCATGTTATATAAGCACACAACCCAGCCTGATCCAAGAAACATCACAATGCACCACAAGCCGATCTACGCCATTCTGTAGAGTCAAAACAAGAGTCGCGGTAAGCCGATCTTTTACAGTCTGAAAGATCTTCTCACATTCGTCCAACCATACAAACATGAATTTCTTTTGGGTCAACTTGGTCAATGGAGATTCAATAGATAATAAACCTTCAACAAATCTCCTATAATAACTAGCAAACCCAAGAAAAATTTGTATATCCGAAGGAGTCAATGGTGGTGTCAACCTTAATACCATCATAGGATACCACATCACTAAGAAAAGCTACTTCACCAAATCAAAACTCACATTTTCTAAACACTTAGAATATAATTTCTTCTCCCTCAAAGTCTGAAGAGCCAACCTTAAATGATCCATATGATCCCGTCAATTCGGGAATAAATGAGGATATCATCGATGAAGACAACCACAAAACAATCAAAGAATGGCTTAAATACCAGACTCATAAGATCCATAAACATGGCCCAGTGCGTTATTCAAACCAAACGGCATCACCAAAAATTTAAAATGCCTATACCTAGTCTAAAAAGCCATCTTGGGAAGGTCACACTCTCTAATCTTCAACTGATGATAACCGGAATGGAGGTTAATCTTTGGGAAATGGGTGGCCCCTTAAAGTTGATCAAATAAGTCATCGATCCTTGGCAATAGATATTTATTCTTGATGGTTACCTTACTCAATTTTCTATAATCAATGCACATCCGAAGAGACCCGTCTTTCTTTTTTACAAACAACACTGAAGCACCCCATGGAGATATACTTGGCCTAATAAAGCTTTTCTTCAACAAATCCTTCAACTTATTTTTCAACTCTTTCAACTCAGTCGGTGCCATACGATAAGGAGGAATAGAGATAGGTTGAGTATTCAGAAGAAGATCTATGCGAAAGTCTACTTGCCTTTGAAGAGGCATACCTAGTAAATCCTTAGGAAACACATATGGAAACTCATTCACCACCGGAATTGATTCAAGAGTAGGTGACTCAGATTTCGCATTCTTAACCCTCACAATATGATAAATACACCCCTTAGAAATCATCTTTCTGGCCTCAAGGTAGGAAATAAATCGACCATAATAATGGAGTCACTACCCTTCCATTCAAGAATGGGCGCATCCAGAAATCAGAACATGACTTTCTAGGTTTTACAATCTATAGAAGCATATGAAGCATGCAACCAATTCATCCAGAGAATAACATTGAAATCAAACATCTCAAGTTCCATAAGATCGCATGGTAAGACTTTATGCAAAACAGAGACAGGACAACCTCGATAGACTCTAGGAGCAACAGTAGATTCACCACGGGAGTATAGATTGAAAAAGGCTCCCTCAAGATTTCAGGACTTAAACCAAATTTAATAGCCAAAAGAGGAGTTACAAATATAAATTGGCACCTAGATCAAGTAAATCATAAACATCAAAATCAAAGTGTTTCAACATACCAGTCATAATATCTAGAGCTCCCTCCACTTCCTGTTGAGTATGCAAAGCATAAAACCTATTATTTCTTGGAGCACCATCTTGTGGAGCTCTTGGTTGGGCTTCATTTCCCAGAACCATTTGACCCTTCTTCGATGCCTTCAGAAAATCAGTAAGCTTGTGCCCCCATCTCTCCATAGCAACAGCAAGCACCCAACCCCATAAACACTTCTCGGGGTGAGCCTTTCCAAACTTATCATATCGAGGAGGCAATGGTCCACCTTCAGTTTATGCCTTGGGAGAAGGCACTCTAGTATTATTAAACCTTAAATTAGAACCTTGGCCCTATTGGAAGCTACCAGAACTATCACCACTCTAGGAGATGGAGACCCCACTATCATAATGGGCCCTCTTCTCTTTGAGCTTTTCTCCCTTGATCTGTTCAGCATATGGCATGAGCCTGGAGATGTACATATCATGAATAAGCATAGCCGTATGACATTCTTTCACAATCAAATAAGAGATCCTAGAAAAACACTTGTGCATTCTTGCACGAGGGTCAGTCACAAGTATAGGAGCATACTTGGAGAGCTTTGTGAACTTGAGGGAATAGTCCCTCACCCTCATACTATCCTTTTACAAGTTGATGGATTTTGTCATCTTAGCTTTCCTAAGTTCAAGAGGGAAGAAACGATCCAGAAATGCAAACTTGAACTCTTTCCAATTAACATCATTACCACAGACCCTCTCCATCAACCATTAAGCGCAACTGATATGCAACCAACTCAACCTTCTCCATGGAAGTCACCCCCATAACAGTCAACACCTTAGAGAGGTCATCCATGAACTCTTGAGTATCCTCATTAACCTTCGACCCATAAAACTTTAGAGGATTCATCTAGGTGAAATCTCTCACTCTACAAGCTGGAGTGGGATCACGAGAGGAAGATTAGCCTGTCTAGTATGAGTAATCACTATGTGGGTGAGCATAGCAAAAGTCCATGTGGAATTCACCATTATTGATAGGCTCTTCCATAAGCCCTTGAGGAACTTGGTCCTAATTAGCTGGGGCCTGTCTTTATAGGGGAGTTCTTCATGGAAGAATCTTCTGTAATGTAGCAAGGACACCATCAGGATAAGAAAACCATAATATATAGTCCAAAGCATGACATAAGACATAAAGAAGTGAGAAAATTTCTAGAGAGCCATCATAGCTCCTAGTCATAGGCATGCTGCACTTCACACTCATGAATAAAACTCTACTCGATGCGGCATGTTGAACTCTGAGGATTATCTACAAACCTAGTGCTCTCATGCCAAGCTTGTCATGACCCGAACCTAGGGTCTAGGAGAGACATGGCGAATGGGAACCCGTGAGTACCCAAACAAGCCTTACAACATCTATTCACACATCATCGATTCAAAAACACATACAAAATAGTAAACATAAAATTTTAAGGGATGGGAAAGTAGGACCCATACTATTGGGATGTCATAGGGATAAAAATTAACATAGATTCACATAACACATAGTACATAAGAGCTAAGGGGTGGATAAGTATAACTCACTCTGTGGAACAATATGTGAATTAGGATTATTCTCATCGTAGCATAAATCTATAACATAATGCTCATTATCATTCCATAATAACAATAAACACAAGCTTTAATGTCATCACATAATATATATCCATATAAGAATCTAAAAAATGTCCAACAATGCCACTAATCATAAGATAAGATGGGGCCCATAACATGTCTGGGCTCACCATAAAAGTAAATTTCATAAACCAAAGCATCACAGGTAGAGGAATGGTAGTTTGTCCTTGGAATATAGGACTCATCACAACAAGTATCTCAAATCCGATCTAGCCGTTGAACTGTGGATGAAGATAGTTTCTGATCTCTGCATGGTTAGATCATGTAGGCAAAAGTATGTGTTAGTATATTTGAATGTACTTAGTATGCAATCATGCAATGCACATAAGCTCATTAAACCTACACATAATGTTAGTGAAACACCCCTCATATGCCTTAGAATGCCCCAATAATAGTAATTTCCATATATCTAAAAATTCGTGCATGATTTCAAAAATTTGACTTCATATTCATAATCAAGGAGCAAAATTGAGAGGGAAATGGATATAACCTAGATTTTAGAAGACCCATAACGAAAAATAATTTTTGCTAATTTTCAATTTCTAGAGAGCATCCTCGCCCCAAGCGCGACGCGGCCTGGGAGTGGAGTAGTGTTAATTTGGTTTCGCGTTTAGTCTATGTCATGGACTGGACACGAACCAGTGTATTATTTTCCTCAGTTATCTTATTTCACCCAAGGGCATTGGGGTCATAACCCAATGCCCATTTAAACATGGAATCTCCGATACTTAGCTATTTTCCAACTCTATATCACTCTAAACCCCTCTCAAAAACCTCTCCAAGACTTAATCAAATTTCTCATTCAAATTCAAGGATTTCAAGCTAAATTGTGGAACTCAAGGACCCAATCCCAGCTCCAAGTTTCCTTCAAGCTCATCTCAAGAAAACCCAAGTTTAAGGTATGTGTTGTCCTTTCACCCGTGGAGCCCAACCTTCTCATTTTATGAAAATTGCATGATTTCAAGTCATAATACCTATAGGTATCTCTTATTAGCAATTTTGAGTGAAACTTATGTTTAGGTTTTATAAAGTATTGTTGATTATGCATGAATATCTATTTTTAAGTTTATACTATGAGTTGATTTACGTCTATTCAGATAATAAATGATTTGAAGTATGAGAACTATGATTTATGGTAAACTTTTGAGATGGATTTTTATGATATACAAATTAGGTATTTTACTACAATATTGTGGGTTGAATTGAATAACTTTGAAATGATTTGGTTTTACTTCTTTTTGTTCTATACTCTTAAATTGCATATGCCCACAATGTGTTTGAATAAATTACTTGGAAAGGATTCTTGATGTTGATGAGGGAATACTATATGAATTTACATGATAAGAATGTTATGATACTTTATAGGTTCCTAAGTATGTATTAGCTCAAGAAAAGTTCCCATGATCTACAACAGAATGTTAGAGCTCTTATTCTATGTTTTATTTTCATGCGAAAAGTGAAAAACTTTCTTGATTCTTTGATGTGATGTTTTGAAGAGCTATTTTGTACTCCTACTAAAAATATTATATCGTAAGGTAAGGACATCTTGTAACACTTACCGAAAAGGCAATGTTGTAAGGTACAATAAATAATGGCTCCTACCTAAAAGATTATATCATAAGGTAATGATATCTTATAACACCTACCGAAAAGGCCATGCCGTAGGGTGGAATAAATCATGACTCCTACCTAAAACATTATATCATAAGGTAAGGACATCCTATAATACCTATCACAAAGGGCGTGCCGTAAGGTAGAATAATTCATGGCTCCTACCTAAAAGATTGTATCATAAGGTAGGTGACATCTTATACTACATAAAAAAAGGCTATTTCATAAGGTAGGGGTATAGGTAAGACTCTCCAATAAAGGTTATACGATAAGGTAAGTGGGTGACTAGTTTGCCCATCTCATGCATGTTTGTGTAATCTTTGAGCATATATTCCTTATTGAGTTTATGTTCCTTGATTATGATTAAGCATCTTGTTATTATGGCTTATGATTTTTGTTGCATTGCCTCACGCATACTCGGTACATTCAAATGTACTAACGCATACTCTATGCCTACATGATATCACCATGTAGGGCCCAAAGCTCCTTTTGCTCATCCTCCTCCACGTGGCTAGTTCGGTGCTTCAGAGAGAGCTTTGGTGAGTCCTCAATTTTTAGGACAATATCTATTTATTTCATGATATGTTTTAGACTCCTTCTTTATGTTGAATACATATTATTATGAGAGTGAACCTGGGAAGTGTCTTGGCCCCCGCTCCAAATCTAAAGTAGAGGTATTGTTGGATATTAAGCTTATGTATACTTTCAAGCTTGACTTATCTTATGATTTCTATGTTTATGAAAAATATTCCATCAGTCTTGTTCTCCCTTTTTACTTGACTCTTGTTTTTGCTCATTTATGTTTGTATGTTACGATCAAAAGGCTTGCTTGGTTTGCCATCGGGCTTCTCATTCACCGTGTCACATCTAGGCCCTGGGCGTGAGTCATGAAAAACTTGATATCAGACCACTAGGTTGTTAATGGTCCTCAAAAATCCAATACACCACATTGATTAGAGTCTTATTCATGATTTTGAAGTGCGCCACAACTTTGAATGGGAGGCTATGAGGCGTTTTAGAAAATGTTTCACTTCTTCATGGTCTATGTCATGCTCTAGATGTGAAGATAAGGCTTCCTCCCCTAACGAACACTTCTGTGCCCTTTTAGATCATGTCGCTACCTATCGGAAGACCAAGGAGGGCCCGTGCACCCTTGGGACAACCAACTCATCCCGCTTCTCAAGATGGAGGAGCTATGAAAGTTGAGTTTTGGAATTCTATCACTATGTTGGCCCATGTTATGACCAACTAATTGAACCAAGGGGTCCAAGCTCTTCATGCTCCTACTCCAGCCTCAATGGTGAGGGATTTCACAAGAATGAACCCTCTGGAGTTTTGTGCGTCCAAGGTGGAGGAAGATCCCCAAGAGTTCATAGATGAGGTGTATAAGGTGCTATCCATCATGTGTGTAAGTTAAAAGGAGAAAGAGGAACTAGCGGCCTACCAACTAAAAGGTATGGCTCAAATTTGGTTTGTGCAATGGAAGATGGAGAGGGGAAATCATGATGCTATTCCTTGGGAGGAGTTCAAGGTCGCCTTCCTCAATCGGTTCTTCCCTATTGAGTTGAGAGAGGCTAAATTATAGAGTTCATGAATCTTAAGCAAGGTTCTATGAGTGTGTCGGAGTATACCTTCTAGTTCAATAAGCTATGCTCCACAATTGGTTGTCGAACCAAGGTCAAGGATGAACAAGTTTGTGTCGGGTGTGTCCGACTTGGTAAATGAAGAGTGTCCTACTGTGATGCTTGTAAGTGATATGGATTTGTCTCGGCTCATGACCTATGTCGAACAACTCGAGGGAGAGAAACTTAGGAAGAAGAGAAGTGGGAAGTCTAAGAGGGCTCGATTTGAGGGTGGCCGGTTTCAACAAGGTCTCAAGTTTCAAGGACAAGATCCTCTAGTACTCCAAGGTTACTAAGGATGGGGTGCGTAACCCAAGGCTCCAAGGTGGTGATGGGGTGACTCATCCTAAATGCCCAAAATGTGGAAGGAAACATAGTGGCATAAGTTGGAGGAACACTGGTGCATGCTTTGGGTGTGGCGAGATGGGCCACAAAATTTTGAATTGTCCACATGCTCAAAACAAGGGTAAAGATGGTCGACCACAAGAACAAGGTGGTCATGTTGATCAAAGGGCACAAGAAGGCCAACAAGGGGGGGGAGATGCTCCACGACATAGTTGGTTCTATGCTCTTTAAGAGAGGCAAGGATGGGATGAGGTGCTCGATGTTGTTGCTGGTATGTTAAAGGTTTTTTATTTTGATGTGCATGCTTTGATAGGTCCAGGTGCCACTTTCTTTCATTATTCCTTTTTGTTGCTAATAAGCTTCATGTGTGCCCCGAATTGTTATGTGAACCTTTTAGGTGTCTACCCCCCATTGGTTAGTCTATTGTTGCTAGAAAAGTCTCTAGGGGTTATCCCATGTTGTTATTGCATAAAGTCTTGAATTGTGATTTTGTGGAACTTGGCATGGTGGGTTTTGAGATTATCCTTGGGGTGGATTGGTTTCTTGCGTATCATGCTTTCATTGATTGCAGGACTCGTAAAATTAATTCCAATTCCCTGATGAATATGTACTTAAGTGGAAAGGTTTTAATGTGGTAGTTAAGGGTAGATTCATTTCTTCTCTTAAGGCCCAAATTGATATCCAAGGGTTGCATTTATCATCTCGTAAAAGTTAGGGATGTTGAGTCTAAAGTCATTCCTATTAACTCAGTTCTGGTGGTAAATGAGTTCTTGATGTCCTTCCCGATAGAGGCTAGTCACTTTTCTATGATTGATATTTGGTTCAGATACCACCAAGTGAGAGTAAGGTAGTGTGACAATCCTAAGATGGCCTTTCGGACTAGGTATGGGCATTTTGAATTTGTATAAACGTCTTTTGGCTTAACTAATGCACCAGCAATATTTATCGATCTCATGAATAGGATCTTTAAATTTTACCTTGATATGTTTGGGATGGTCTTTATTTATGATGTCTTGATTTACTCTTGGAGCGAGAGGATCATGTGAATTATTTAAGGGTAGTGATGCAAATTTTGAGGGATGAGAGATTGTTTGCTAAATATTATAAGTATGAATTTTGGGTAACAAGGAGGTGGCTAGAGAGGTTCACCGGTTAGCGAGGTTTGGGTTAGGTGGAGTGAGGTGAAAAAATTGTGGTGTAGTGGTCAAGGATGGTTCCAAATCTTCTTTGATTGAGGAAGTCAAGTCGAAATAAGATCTTGACCCCATCTTACTACAATTGAAGGCTTTATTAAAGGATGGTAAAGTGGAGGTTTTCTCCCAATTGGGAGATGGTATTCTTAGGTACCAAGGTATGTTATGTGTGCCTGTGTTGATGGTTGTGTTTACTGGAAAGTCTCACCCATGAGGGGTGTGGTCCGATTTGGCAAGGAAGGAAAATGGAGCCCAAGGTTTTTGGATCCTTATAGATTTTTTAGGAGAATTGGTGAGGTTCCCTATGAATTGGAATTGCTTATGGATGTGAACATATTTCATTCGATCCTCAATATCATGTTGTGGAAGTGTGTAGGTGACCCAAGTGCTACAGAGCCCTTTGAGGTTGGGGGGGTGTTGTGGAGGATAATTTGACCAATGAGAGGTCTCGATGGAGATATTTTATAGACATGTGGGAAGGTTGAGGAACAAAGATGTAGTATCTGTCAAGGTTTTTTGGAGGAATCAACAAGTCGAAAGCGTCACTTGGGGAGTCAGAGCAGACATGGAGAAGCAATATCGTATCTCTTTATTCTATTCAAGTTTAAGATAGAAAACTCAGTTCTTTCTATGATTTCAAGTCTTAAGTTTCAACCCTCATGACATTTTTTCGTACATTCATGTTCATGGTATCAAGTTCATGGTGATTTTTGACATTCATGTTGAAACTTTTTGAAAATAGTGTCTAAGTGTATTTATTACCTTCATGTTGGGTTGGAAGTCTCATGATTTCATCTCTTACGTATGTTTCTTTGACATTCAGGGATGAATGATCCTAAGGGGGAGATATTGAAACGCCTCTCTTATTCCTTAGAATGCCCTATAATCATAATTTTCATATATCTCAAAATTTGTGCATGATTTCAAAAATTCAACTTCATATTCTTGATCAAAGGGCAAAATTAAGTGGGAGATAGGTATAACCTAGAATTTAAAAGACCCGTAGCGAAAAATAATTTTCACTAATTTTCAATTTCCAGAGAGCATCTGTGCCCCAAGCGCGACGTGGCCTAGTGTGCAGCAGTGTTAATTTGGTTTCGGATTTGGTCCGTATGCAGACTAGACGCGGACTAGTATATTATTTTCCTTATTTCTCTTATTTCGCCCAAGGACATTGGGGCCATCACCCAATTCCCATTTAAATGAGGAATCTCCCATACTTAGCCATTTTTCAAATCTATATCACCCAAAAACCTCTCCAAGACTTCATCAAATTTCTAATTCAAATTCAAGGATTTCAAGCTAAATTTTGGAACTCAAGGACCCAATCCAAGCTCCAAGTTTCCTTCAAGCTCATCTCAAGAAAACCCAAGTTTAAGGTATGTGTTGTTCATCCATGGGTCCTTTCACCCATGCAGCTCAACCTTCTCTTTTTTTGAAAATTGCATGATTTCAAGTCGTAATACCCATGGGTATCTCTTATTATAAATGTTGAGTGAAACTTATGTTGGGGTTTTATCAAGTATTATTGATTATGCATGAATATCTATTTTTAAGCATGTACTATGAGTCGATTTATGTCCATTGAGATTATACATGATTTGAACTATGAGAACTATGATACATGATGAACTTTTGAGATGGATTTTTATGATATCCAAATTAGGGGTTTTACAACAATATTGGTGGGTTGAATTGAATAACTTTGAAATGATTTGGTTTACTCCTTCTTGTTCTATACTCTTGAATTGCATATGCGCACCATGTCTTTGATTAAATTACTTGACAAGGATTCTTGATGTTGATGAGGGATTATTATGTGAATTTACTTGATAAGCATGTTATGATACTTTATGGGTTCCCAAGTATGTATTAACTCAAGAAACGTTCCCATGATCTATAAGAGACTGTTAGAGCTCTTATTCTATGTTTTACTCTCATGTGAAATATGAAACACTTTCTTGATTCTTTGATGTGATGGTTTGAAGAGCTATTTTATACTCCTACCAAAAAGATTAAATTGTAAGGTAAGGATATCTTATAAGACCTACTGAAAAGGCCATGCCGTAACATACAATAAATCATGGATCCTACCTAAAAGATTATATCTGATGATAAGGACATCATATAATACCTACCTAAAAGGCCATGACGTAAGGTAGAATAAATCATGACTCCTACCTAAAATATTATATCCTAAGGTAAGGACACCCTAAAATACCTACCAAAAAGGCCATGACGTAAGGTAGAATAATTCATTTCTCCTACCTAAAATATTGTATCGTAAGATAAGGGACATCTTACAAAAAGACTATGTCGTAAGGTAGGGGTATTGGTAACACTCTCCGAAAAAGGCTATACCATAAGGTGAGTGGGTGGATATTTGGCCCATCTCATTCATGTTTGTATAAGCTTTGAGCATATATTCCTTATTACACTTATGTTCATTGATTATGATTAAGCATCTTATTATTATGGCTTATGATTCTTGTTGCATTGCATCAACATACTTAGTAAATTCAAATATACTAATGCATACTCTATGCCTACATGATATCACCATATAGGGACCAAAGCTCCTTTTGATCATCCTCCTCCTCATGGCTAGTTCAGTTCTTCGGAGAAAACTTTGGTGAGTCCTCAATTTCGAGGACAATATATATTTATTTCATGATATGTTTGAGACTCCTTTTTTATGTTGAATACATATTTATTATGAAGGTGAGTGCGGGAAGTGTCTTGGCCCCCATTACAAATCTAAAGTAGAGGTGTTGTTGGATGTTAAGTTTGTGTATACTTTCAAGCTTGGCTTATCTTATGATTTCTATGTTTACGAAAAATATTCCCTTAGTCCTGTTTTCTCTTTATACTTGGCTCTTGTTTTTGCTCATTTTGCTTCCATAACCAAGGATGTGTGCATGTTATGATCAAGAGGCTTGTTTTGTTGTCTTTGAAATTCTCATTCGCCGTGTCACGTCTAGGCCCTAGGCTTGGGTCGTGAAAGTTAGATGACAAGGGCACATATATAGAAAGAATTATACCACAAGAGAATAGTATATCAATATGCCATGAAATGCATGATGCATGAATGTGAAAGTACTTCATATATAATGGGGATGAGATCGTAACTGACATAACACCAAGTGAGCTATAACTTGGAACTAAGTGTTCTTCCCCACAATGAATAGGAGATGATCTACTTACCAAGGTAGATCCAATAACATTCATCTATCATCCCCAAAGGGGCATAAACATAATCCTATGTTAGGTACATAGTTCAAAAGAAAGAAGTATGGATCCTTGGGGATAGCCTGCCCTCCATCGGTGCTAGGTCATCATCCCACAAGAATATATATACATATACGTGCTTGTAAAAGAGGCATAAGACTTTCAAATCATTTGTGTGCATAATTAGGCTTAAAAGCAAACATACTTCATTTCATGCATACTTGGGCTAAAAAGCCAAATCATATTTCATGTCATACTTTCATGCATAGGAATAACTTCATTAAGTATATAGATATGAGAAAGGAGTATGGACCCTTGGGGATAGTGCACCCTACCTCCAATCTCAATTTTATGCTCCTTTATTCGTAAACATTTGGTGTTAAAAAACCCATCATTTTCTTAAAGAGCCATAGTCATAGACATTTGTGTAATCACATTCTTGTCATACCCATATTTTCATTTAAAACATCATCATCATCATAATTGGGACTTAGCTCACATCATAAACTTCATGAAAAGCATAGTCATGTATGCATATGCTTTGAATCAGATGAGAATAGCAAAGGCAATAGAGATCAATCTTAAATCAACAATACATTATGAAATTCAAGTAAATCCATAAGTAAAATTCATATTTGAATCATAAAATATAGATTACCCATGCTCAAAACCTAGCTTAAAAGGGGACATGCACTTTCATATTTTCATAACTTCAATGCAATTCATCATATTAGGGATTAAATCACTTTAAAATCAATAATAAAATGTAGCCCATTCATCAATTGAATTTAATAAATAATAATATTCAAAATTCATAATTAAAATAAGCTTAATTTCTATAAATCAAGTGTAAAAGAGTTTGGGTCTTCTTGGCTGAAAGGGACTATAAATCTATCCTACATACCTAAGTTTTCCAAGAAGAAACAAAAAGAATTTGATGAAGAATGGAGTCCTTCTTTGAATCCTAAGCTAATTCTCCACTAGAGTCTTTGAGTGGAGTTCTTAAGAGAGTTGAATGTAATTCTCTGTGTAAGAGTAAATTTGAATGAGGGAAATATAGTAAAGGTCATTAGAATGTCTTTAGATGGCATAAAAAATCATAGAAGACCCATAGCAGAAACTATAATCATGAAAATGTCATTAATGAAGCGAGTAAAAAAATATTGCCAGGGATCTCGTGGGAGGGTATACGGCCCGTACGAAAGTATACGGTCTGTGTGTCCTTTTGTTGATCCAATACTTAGAAAATTTTCACTGACGAAGGTCTGAGATAGTAATTTCATACTTAGAAAAGTTCCACGCCAACACCCATACAAAGAGATTTACAGCTCGTGAAATGTCACATGGACCATGTGGCCTCCCATGAAGCTTCACTTAGAAAATTTCTTCGTCGACAAAGTTCTAAGACTTTGAACCAATACTTAAAATTTTTCCACTCTGACACCCATATGGAAGGCCTCATTTCCATCCATAAATCAACTTTTTTCCCTATGGATCGTGAAAGGCTATACGGTCCATTAAAGGTCCATATGTAAAGTGTCTTGGCCAAAAAGTGGATTTTCAAGCCCAACGCCCTCCACACGGTCCACCACGAGACCCGTGAAGCCTAACACGGACCGTGTGAGGGTTCATGTGAAGTGAACCTTGGTATTAAATCCACATAAATTCCAACACTCTACACACAAGGCCAAGCGCCTCCTCAGGCCACCTCTCCACGGTCTGTATACCTTCACACGACTTGTGGAGGATTCCCTGAAGTGTCACCTTGGTCCAAAACTTTCTGGAACAAACCTTTCAAATTCTATTAAGGTCATACAAAGTCTGAGTCATATTAAAATCTAAATTAAAATATTAAACAAATATAAGTATTAGATAAATAAATTTAACTTATAATATATCGATAAATAGAATTATATTTATAAAATATAATTTTTGATAGAAAAATATATTATTATAAAAATAATGATTAATTAAGATTGCGAATGTTATTATAATGTTGTTAAGAATTATGCTAATATACATGAATGTAAAAGTGGTGTATAAAAGATAGTTTAAGAAGGGTATTCTTTTCATTTATATATTTTATCCAAAAATAAGTTATTATATGATTATTATTCCAATCCTAGATAGTTATCATGTGATTATTATTCCAACCTAGGGTGGGATAACTTATCCCAGTATTAATTGTTAATTTTAGAATAAGTTATTCCAATCTTTGGAACCTAATAATGGATTAAAGGAAACTCAAAAGTCATTCTAAAATTAGTCGGGCTCCAAAGCTAGATAAAATATTTGATTTTTACTTAGATTATCAGTTCCCTCTTTTAACTCGAATAAGAATGGAAAAATTAAATCCAACCCGCTCATCCCGCCCAACCTGTTGAAGTTTGAGTGAGTTTATAACTCACTCATTTATTAGTTTAACCCAACCCATCTCAACCCATTTAAAATTGAGTTGATATGCAACTCAAATTGACTCGAGAGAGATCTTATCAAAATATTTTTGAAATACCTTTTTTAGTTTGATCTGTTTTATATAGCCAGAATTTTTTTTTAAATAATTTAATTACGTACTAAATTATTGGAAAAGAACAAATTAAATGAAATAAGTAAAATTTAGTAAAAGTTGAGTCGGATTGGGTCTTGGCCCGCTCTATAACCTTTTAGACAATCCATTTTGATCCAAATAAATTTGGGTTGGATTGGGTCTTGACCTGTTTGTTGTATTAATCCATTACGACCTGCTTAAATTTGACCTAACACGCCCAAATGCCTCTCCAAACTCCACCCAAACTTTTCTGTTGCAATCCTCCCTGTTCATCATCAAAGTTTCAAAGAACCTTCCATGATAATACAAGAAAAAATATATAGCACATATTTTTGGTTGTCGAAGTTTAGAAAATCTAAATATGTGAACTTGGGATTATCAATCCCCGATAACAAGAATAAGACAAAGGTCAATCCCAAGTTCATAAAACTAATCACAGGTTTAAAAGTAACAAAATTAACGGTGAATTTTCACCCAGAAATCAATACGACAATAATAATTTTGTAGGGAAACACTTAGGCGGTCTCAAACCAATCCAACCTAAAACAGTACCAAACTAATTCATAAACTCTAATCAATCAATAAGAACCATATATCCCACACATGTTTGATTTGAGTCAAAACATCCATAACATTTTTGATCCAATATTAACTAGTTTGTCGAGTCTCAACAATGGAAGAACTTGCAATTTCTCATCTATACGTGACGTCCAAGTAACAAGTCTTCTTTGATTTAGCAACTAGTACTAGATTATGACCCGATTACAGGAATTCTACCGATTATTGTCCAAAAGCTAGCTCGAGGATACAATTAATGGAGTTGAATAGAACAAAAAGGAAGTAGAGAGAAGAAGAAGAGATTTGTATATTCTATATGTTGAATGAATATGAGTATTACAATGGCTATTTATCTAGAGAACAAATCCAACTGATTCTACTTTAACTGAATTAGTTATAATATTCCTAACTAACTTCCAGTAACTAATTTTTAGAAACTATAACAATGCTCCCCCATTCACAAGATCCTTGATCTCAGGGATCAAAAGAAGGAAATCTAGTCTTTAAGATAGTAGCAAATTCCCAAGTGGCCGTATCAGCAGGCAGTCCAACCCATTTCACCAGCACCTGAGCCACAACTTTGTTGCCTCTCTTAACAAGCCTTCTATGCAAAATAGATTCAGGACTAAGACAATTAGGATTATTGAAATCAACAGTAGGAGGACAAGAAATGGAAGAAGGAACCTCATAACACTTCTTTAACAATGACACATGCATAGTAGGGTCTATCTTTACTGAACTAGGCAAAAGGAGAGTGTAAGGCACAGGATCATGGGCCATAATACTTAGCAACTAGCTTGTGGGAAGAGTATTGAGAGATGGTAGATTGTTTATAAGGTTGCACTTTAAGATAAACCCAATCTTAAACAGAAAATTGTCGATTACTCCTACGAGAGTGTGCTTGTTGCTTTATCCTAAACTGAGCTCGTAGCAGATGATGTTTCAGTAACTGTAGCTTGAGTTCTCTATTCACCAATGTAGTGTCATCTTCAACAGAGGTTGAATCCCCTAGTAGATAAGGAAGATGGAGGGGTGGTTATACTATACAGAGCCTCATAAGGGGTTGTTCAAATGGCTGAGTGGAAGCAAGTATTATACTAATATTCAGCCATAGGTAAATAAGCTACCCAATTTGAAGCATCATCATTATAGTAGCATCGCAAATATGGTTTCCAAGCATCTATTAGCACCTCAATTTGTCAATCAGACTGAGGGTGATAAGCCATAGAGGTTGTATCAACACACCTTGCAGAGTGAAGAGCTCTTTCCAGAAGGATCTCAGAAAAACAACATCTGTATAAATAGTAATAGCATCTGGAAGACCATGGAGCCTGACAATGGTATCCAAGAAAACTTGAGCAACTAATTGGGTTGTATAAGGGTGTTTAAGGGAATGAAATGGACATCCTTGCTAAGTCTATCGACCACCACCAATATTACCTCATAACCCTTAGATTTAGGAAGACTATCAATGAAATCCGTACTGATTTGAGACCAAACAACGTCAGGAATAGGCAAGGGCTATAACAACCCCGGATAAGCAGCCAAGTCAGACTTATTCTTTTGACAAATATCACATTTTTGAATGAATTCCTTCACTTCTATCCTCATGTTCTTCTAGTTAAACAATGTCAACAACCTCTTGAGTGTAGCTTCAACTCCTAAATGACCACCAAAAGGGCCAGCATGCCACAAAGTGATAGTATCGGTCCTCAAGGTTTGCACATTTCCAATCACAAGTTTCCCTTTCCTTCTTAACTGACCTTGTAACCAAGTGTATTGTTTATGGGAAGTAGGATTTCCCTATAACTCTGTAATTAACTGACGTAACCCTTGATCTGAATGCCAACTAGCCTCTATAGCTTGAAAACAATTAGTGTTAGCAGGTGAAATGATCAAAGCCAACAATTCTGCTCTAGTAACTCTGGAAGTGCATCAGCCACCTTGTTCTCACTTCCCTTTTTGTACTCAATAGAATAGTCAAATGGCATGAGATTAGTCAACCACAATAATTGAGAATTAGTGTGCAAATTTTGCTCCGTAAGAAACATCAAGGCTTTCTGATAAATCTTGATAACAAACCTCTGACCTAGTATATTAAGACCACTTAGTAACAGCTTGAACAATTGCCAACAATTCTGTATCATATACTGATAATGCCACATGCCTAGCTGATAAAGATTTACTAATAAAAGCTAGAGGGTCCCTTCATGCATAAGCATATCTCCAATTCCATAACCACTTGCATCTGTCTCAACAACAAAAGTCTTGCTTGGATCAGGCAATGCCAAGACAGGTGCTTTGGTTAGTGCCTCCTTCAATTGTACAAAGGCCTGTTGAGCTGTGGGATTCTATTTGAACTTTACCTTCTTTGTATTATCATTGAGAGGCCTACTAATCATCCCAAAACCTTAGATAAATATTCTATATACCCAGCTAAGCTCAAGAGCCCTCTCAATTGCTTAAGAGTAGTCGGGACTGGAAAATTTTTAATTGCTTAAATCTTCTCAAGATAAGTAGACACATCTTCAGCTGTAATAAAGTGCCCTAGATATTCAATCCTATGAGCACCAAAGAAACATCTACTTTTTCTAGAAAACAACTGATGCTCCACCATCTTTAGAAAGACATACTTCAAATACAATATATAATCTTGTATGGTTCTGTTGTATATCAGTATATCATCAAAAAATACCAACACATGCTTCCTTAGGAATTGTTGAAATACATCATTAATCCTTGAAATGTTGCTAGGGCATTTGAAAGTCTAAAAGTCAAGACTAAGTACCCAAAATTCCCAGAGTGAGTTCTAAAGGAAGTTTTTTGTACATCGTCGGTAGCCATTCTTAGTTGATAATATCCGGAACTTAAGCCTATTTTGGAAAATATCTTAGACCCTCCCAATTCGTCTAATAGGTCCTCCACTATAGGAATTGGAAACTTGTTCTTGATAGTTGACTTATTTATGTCCTTATAATCTAACATAAACTCCATGACCCATCGTGTTTTCCTACTAACACAACTGGTGATGCAAAAGGAATGCAACTACGCTATATAATCCCTTGATCCAACATTTGTTGTACTGAACTCTCAATAACATCCTTTTTTTCCGAAGTATATCTATAAGGTCTCTTATTCACAGGCTCCACACTAGCTTGCAGTATAATTCTATGATCAAATACACCTCTAGAGGCTGGTAAACCAACAGGTTCTTCAAATAATGCAGAAAATTCAGACAATACCTCTTCTAGTGCAGGTTCTTCTTTGTGATCCTTTTCAGCTTCGACTTCTAATGGATGCCACTTATCTATATCACTTCCTTAAGGAATCACTTGAATCATACAAAGATGAGATTGATTACTTGAGTGTTTGGACAGTTTTGCAGCACTAGAAGTCAAAACTTGATTGCTAAACCCTCTGAGTAAATGTTTCCTTCCTTTGTACCAAAATTCCATTGTTAAGTTTCTAAAATTCAACTTAATATCACCCAATGTTAATAGCCAATGGACCCCCAACACCACTCCACCAGATCCCAAAGTTAGTAACAAAAAATCACCCTTAAACTCGGCTCCTAGTAGTAACCAGGTGACAGTAGTCATCTTGTCCACTTTCATACTACAATTTACTGCAGCCACCTTCTCAGGTTTAATAGGCTTCACTTCACACCCCAATTGCTTGACCAGTTCTGGATCTATGAAATTATGAGCACTTTCGGTGTCAATCAGTATATGTAATCCCATTTTTCAATGATAACCAGTCACCTTCAAGGTTCTAAATCCCAAGGTTCAATGATAACCATGTGCTCTACAGGTGGTCCCAACTTTAGTGGTTCATTCTGCATCTCTTGAATTTTTCCACTTTGATCATCCGTTGAACCCTGCTCTTCTTCCAGTTCCTCTACTTCTAACAGGTATAACTGCTTGAGATTCTTACACTTATGCCAGGCATGTACTTCTCAGTGCAAAAATGACACAACCCTTTTACCCTTTTCTCATTCATCTCCTTCATACTCAAAGTTCTTCTGTTTTCCCCTATAGATAAACTAGAAATATTGGTAGTAGGTGTAGGCAATAGAGGTTTATTGTTTTCATTCTTTTGGTCCATGAATCTTCTTGCACCTATCTGATGTTGATTAGATACTGGCTGTCTCACAGCAACTAAGTATACCTCTTGCATCCTTGCACTCCTGTATACTTGAGATAGAGAAATGGGATTGGCAATCTTGACAGCAATATTCACTCAGGTTTCAATCCCCCGATAAAGCAACTAATAGCGTTTTCTTATGATAGATTTACTCTTGTCAAATTCCTCTCAAAAATTGATTGATACTCCTTTATACTGCCCACCTGCTTGATTTTCTTAATTTTTTCCAGTAGATCATCAAAATCAGTATCAAATCTTACAACAAATACCCTCACATAGTCACTACAATTGGGTGGGGTGGTTGTAAGTGTGGCCTATATCTCATGAAGGACAAATGCCATTGAATGGCCTCTCCTTCTAATTGCAAAGCTATAATTGTCACCTTCTCATCTTGGCTGACATTCTCCATGGAAAAGAATTGATCAATTTTGAACAATAATGACCTAAGATCTTCCCCTCCGAATCTCAAGAACTCTATTCGTGACCACATATTGAAGTTCGATTGGTGAAAATGAGATGTATTACTTGTGGTAAGACTCCTTTCCCTTTGTACCCTTTCATCATCATTTCGATCAGCAGCTCCATCTTGTCCTAGTGGAACAGTGCCCCTGCAATTTTCTCTTGAAATCTGGTTCCTCAATTCCATCATTGACTGGTCTAGTTTCTCCGAGGATGACACTTTACCAACTTTTCCACCTCTATTACCAGATTTTGCATCATATCTTGTAAATCTAAAATTTCTGATGCAAAATTATCATTATTTGTTTCCCTAATTGGTCGACTTCCTTTCACCATTGTTGCCAAGGAACAAGCAGCTTTGATACCAATGATACTGGATTGACTTGATTACAGGAATCCTATAAATTTAAGGATTGAAAGATTCTCCAGGAGCTAGCTCGAGGATACAATCAATGGAGTTGATTAGAACAAGAAGGAATCAGAGAGAAGAAGAAGATATTTGTATATAATGAATATGAGTATTACAATGGCTATTTATCTAGAGTACAAATCCAACTGATTCTACTTTAATTGAATAAGTTATAATAGTCCTAACTAACTTCCAGTAACTAATTTCTAGAAACTGTAACAGTAACTCATTATTAAAATATCCTGAAAAGATTGTATATTTGTACTAGTTTTGTATATTGACATTGAATTTTTCACGATTCATGTTAGTTTAATGGAGAAGGTACTGGTCCATTCAACCTATTTTATCTTTTGCCCTATCTTTTTTAGTCCATAAAGAAAATCACATTATTATAATTAGAAATAATTTAATTCTAAAATTTTCTTTTTATCTTTAAAGAAACGATTTAGAACCATGCAAAATTCTGAATATAGTTTTAGATTACAAATATCAAAAATCTTTTTTTTTTCTCTTAAACATTGTCTCAAGTCAAAATGCAACATAAAATTGGATGGTGGAAGTACTAACTACTTTATTTTAAGAAATGATTAATTTACTAAACTATTGAAGCAAATATGTTTAATCGAATTGATGCAACCCATTAATAATTTCATTAAGTTCTTCTTATGTCTTTCAGTAGGATAAAATTTAAACTTGAAGCCAATAAAGATTCTAAAATTACAATGTAGAGGATTCAATTGGAGCAACTTAGAATAAATAAAATTAGGTCCGCTTGTAGTTTACAACCTATAGAAACAAATGAAACTTTTTAAATATAGGTCCAAATATAAGCTTCATAAAGACATTGTCTATTAGAAAAGGTAACTCATAAAAACTCATCCCTGTTGCAATACACTCTAGAGGTAAAAGAATCACATATAATTAAATAATTATAATAAAACAACTGATTTTCCTTGATCTTTCAACTCATCATAAAAGGAGTAGCCAACAAGTGGCCGGTGGTTTACCGGCAACCAAGCTTTAGTTTCTCACACCAAAATTTCTAATAAGTAGCACCACCTCTACTGCAGTGTCCTACAATGAAAACCAACTAAATACATAATAAACATAAACATGAAAAGTCCCGCATTAATCATGAGAACCTATAGTCTTAGAATGACACATTAAACATCTCGTGGATAAGCTTAATTGTACAAGAAATAATTTATGAAGCCTCACCTATTTCATATGGTTCCAAAATCAGGTCACTCTTTTGTCCCAAATCAAGAAAACATAAATAATGTCAAAAATGACATCTGACAGGCCTGATATTAGATATATTATTAGAGCAAATAATTACAAGCTACCATAGCATTTCGGCTGGATATCTATTTTGATATAAGAATAGCACACTTTGCCATATCTAAGTCACCACATTTATAAAAAAAACGATTTGAAAAATAACGTATCATCTTAAATGGAATCAAACTCTTCCACTAATTTGCAATCTTAATAAATATCTTTAAGTCATAAATACAAATTCAAATAAATGAATAACAACCAAAACAAGATGATGTTAATGCACCTTTTTAGTAAGGTTTAAAAGAAGAAAGTTGAGTTAGACTTTTGCTCTTAAAAATAACATGTTTATGAATGATTTTTAATTAAAGAAATACTCAGTTTTATACATAACATTTTGAACATACTTTGGTGTTAATGGTGAAATCATAAATTTCTAGATCACAGTTGAGTTTAACGGAAGTTGTTCTTGTTTGTATGCGTGAACAATAAGATAAAGCTTTAAAACAAAATATGATACATTAGTATTGGTTAATGTCTCAGTGTGGCTGTAAAACAAGGACAAGATACGGATTCTAAAGTTCCTGATCTGATAATTGCTAAATCAAGCAGCGAAAATTGGTCATGTGTTGATAATTATATCTTCTAGTCCTAGTCAGATTAGGATTATTTCAGAACAAACTAAGATACTTAAACAAGGATAATATGAAAATATAATTAATAAGCTAGAGGAGGAGGTTAGGTAGCCGACATATAGTGCCACAGCTAGAAAATATATTGCAATATTAAAAAGTCTTTCATGAGGATGAAGGAGTTAACCAACTAAGTTTATGTAATACCCTCAAACTTCAATACCTTAGACCTGCCCAAGACGTTTAGAGTAATGTAGAAAAGAAATTCTATCTCTGCAGAATATAGTTTCCATAGATACCATCAATGGCTCGCTGAATGATCGACTACCCATAGATGGAGGTTAGTAAAATTCAAGTCCCGCAATCTAAGCCTCAATACTCTTTCACGAGCTAACAAGATGCATCATAGAAGGGTGAGTATTTATCCATGGGAACTTCTCATTCATGGAGCCATTTAAAGTATTATTTTTATGGGTTTTCATATTTTCTATTCTAATTGCATGAATTATGTTTTGTGTTATAATTATTCGTTAAAATTATATATGAATTGTCAGTAATTACATGATTTCAAGGATTTTGATGCAAATTTTCCTCCATGCTCTCTATGGTTCATGAAATTGATAGTGGGTTCTCTAAATAATGATTCAATTTTTGTTTTTTTACACAAATATGCATAAATTCATTTTAGTTACATGATTTTAAGTTGACTAATTATAAACTGATATGATTATAATTTAACAAGCCTTTCAAGCAAGCTTAGGAAAAGGATGTCCTAAGACCCAATAATATTCTTTAATCAGGTAGGATTCATAATGATGGAGGCATTGTAAGAACCTAGGTTTCGGAAGGCCTTAGCAATACTTAAAAATAAGTTTCCATTTGTTTTTGGCCAAGGTGCCCCTTCAAGGCTTGTGGACCCTTCTGTGTCTTATGAAGGTGGCCTTGGACCATGCGTAGGCTGCCCAGTCGTGTCCTCAACATTTCCAGCAGAGTGGCCCTCCATGGAGTACTTTATGGCTTGTTGACCTCTCCATTGGTCGTGAAAGTGGCACGTGGGTGGGGCCTTTGACTTGGACCTCACTTCCAAGTGAAGTGTGCCACCACGAGCACACACCACAGCTCGTAGACCTCACCACAAACCGTGTTGTGGTCCATGAAAGGCCATCTCACCTTGAAGAAACCTCGTTTCATATCTAGGGTCACTTTAATGAGAGGTTTCACGGCTGGTGAAACCTTCAGTAAAGGTGCCCAGTTAAATTTTAAGTCTATTTTCATTAAGGGCTATTTGGTATTTTAGCCTAACTCCTTGGTCTTTTAAGACTTTTATGCCCCCATTCACACCCTTAAGTCGTCCCCTATGTCTTTCGTAACATTCCATGCATGATTTAAGAACATAGTCTCAATTCTACCTTCTAAACACACTCTCAAATTCCTACACTCAAGTTGTAACGACCTGACCTAGGGGCCTAGCCATCACACGAAGAATAAAATGCACAGAGGCACATCACTCCAGCCATCTAAGAATCTCCAACATTCATAGGTAGTGAACAGAAACATAATATGGAAAAATCATAAGGGAAAGGTGTCACGCCCCAAAGTCTGGTTAGGGCGGACTGGCATCCGTTGCCGATAAGGCTCGGGAGAACCAACTTATATCTAA